>CAUYRH010124498.1:0-21859 GCA_963574655.1 Perodicticus potto | reverse complement strand
AACATGTAAGGGGGATGAATGGATGATGGGGAGCTCAAACCGCAACAAACTGCTCATCAAAGAACCTGGGGTAATACCAGGTCTGCCAAATCTGTGTATCCTTGGGCAAGTCTCTGGTTTGAGCCTCGTGACCCACAAGTGATCCCTCCCAGTCCCTTTTCTGCCCTGCCCCTAGGATTAGGTCCAAAAATCCCCTCACAACACTGAGTGATTGGCCTCGGCTGCCTCCCCAGCCTTGTCTCAACACCGTCTCCCAGGGGCCCTCTCAGCTCAACCACCCATGCCTTTTGCCAATTTCTTAAACATGCCATGACCTTCCTGCGAGAGGCTCTTTGCCGTATGTGGCCTATCGCCTAGACTTCTCTTTCTCTTATTTGCTTTGTCAATTGATCCCCAAATTCAGAGTTTTCCTAATAACCTGCCCCAAGGGGCCGAGTTCTCCTATAATATGTCCTAAGAAACATATCACTTAAGAACACTGATAGCTTTTATTTTATACATATTAGTGTGATCGGTTGACTAATTCATGCTCTTCTCCCCAACTAAGTTACAAGCTCCATGAGGAATATACTCTGTTTTTGCTACCACTGTATCCCTGTGCCTTGCCCATAGTCAATACTCAATAAATATCTGTCAAACAAATGAAGGGATAAATAAAGACACCTTATGACAGTGGGTCACATTTTCTCTTCTCTAAAGTAATGAGTGTGAACTAAAAGATCTCAAAGCATCAATTCCAGCTCTAAAATTCTCTGATTCTGGTTAAACACTAAACACGCTTTATATATTGTGAATGGGTTAAATATTTTCAAATAATACTCCTGGAAAAAAAGTGAAGAAATAGTCATCTAGCTTGTGGATATTATAGATAAAGAAAAACCTTTTAATTAGTGAAATTTTGCCATCCAAATAACAACCAGTTCTCCATTTCCATTGACGTAGAATTAAAGAGACATCCTCCATCCTCAAATAAAAGCATTGAAGTTAGTTTAAAATCATTGTACAGTGGTCATTATTAGCCTGAGCTTCTTGGGGAGTTAACATCAGGGCTAGCAATATCACGAGGTAAGCAAATTTTGTCTTCCATACAATTCCTTGTGTTTTCCATTTCTCATATTTTAGGGCCATGCACACCCTACCTGCAACCAAATCCTCAGTGTCATCTTTTTCCCTACTGTTTTTCCTGTTTTAACCCCATACACACTGTCCATAGGGCCTGCATAATACTCTTACACCCACACACACGCATACCCACACACACACAAACGAATTACCATCTTCCACTTCTCCATTAAAACTTACTTACCTGCCCTTGCCTCTATTTCTTCAAAGCCCTGATCTTTACTAAGTGTCAATGGTTGTAATGGGTTATTAACAAGAAAACTCTTCCATTCTAATATGTTATACATCTAATTAATGTTAACTCCCTCAAGATATCAGGGCATATGTCATCTTATAGGCTTTTAAGAAATGACAGTCATGGTAGAAATTTCAGGCCCCACTGCAGACTACTGAGGGAGAGAGGTCTAAAGCACGGGGGCGTCTCATTGATCCTTAAACTATTCCATGGAGGCGGCTGCTAGCTCTGGCCATGAGTAAGCCAGTCTCTCTCTGGAGAACTTTATAAGCAGCACGGATTTCACTGTTTGCTGTGGGGGAAGCATAGTTCTCCCCACAAATAACCTCTGTTAAGGTAGCATCTGTGGATGAAGCCGGTTTAGATGTTCTCAAGACGAGGCCGGTACCCCTGGCTCTGAGATGGAGCAGGTCAGCCTGCCCTGGGAGACGGGTGAATTGGAAGGTGTCGTTAAGGAACCCGCTGACTCACTTATCATTTTCATTTGGATCCTGATTCAAACGACACACTGCAAGGAATGAAAGAGAAAGCGAAAATCTCCTTGTGTGCCCTGCTCTCCCGGAACATAATTTTTCCCTCCATCTGTGAATCTCCTGTTGATGTCAGGGGGAGTCACCCCGTGCAGAGAGAAGAGCCGCGTGCCAGAAGAGGGAAGCCCATTATGTAGCTGAGAGCTAATTTTGCTTAATCTTCTTGATCTCCATAAAGAGCATTCTGAGACCCCACAGGATTTACACAAAAAAGATAAAGATGAAGAGGGACTGCTCCAGCAGAGCCAGTGTGATACTTATTTATTAACGTCGTCCATCACAGTTGTTTACGCGCCTAACCAAAATTTAAGACTGCCTGCTTGAGAAAAGAGAAGGAAAACCAATTGCTGTATGAAGACAGAACTCCCATTCCATCCTTACACACTGACTGTGGAGAAATGAAATGGAATCATATGAGTGCCATCTTCAAGACCTTGGCTTCCCTCTCAAATGAAAAGAATAAGGAACAGTATAAATGTGTGACTCTGGGTTTACCCTTAAATAGAAAGTTCCTCTTGAGAGAGAAACTCTCCATGCTTGCTAGCAGAATTAATATTCAAGGAGCTGTGTCCTTTACCTTATGACACGATGTCTGGGGAAGGGGGAGGTGGAGGAGGATCCGAAAGGGGCAGGGGGGGAGGGACCCTCACGGCTGAATGAGTCCAACTCCAAGAGCAGACTCCGTGAACCAGCATCTCAGCTTTGGAAAGTAAGTGAAAGGCCTCTAGTTCAAGCAAGGGGTAGTGCATTTTGTGCTTGAACTCCTCCAGTGACGGGAAACTCTTCACCCCTCAGGCAGCCCCTTCTGGTTTCAGATAGGTCAGCATATTAGAAATTTCTCCCTGGTAATATTCAAAATGCATGCCCTTGTAATTTTCCCTTTTTGCTCCTATTCTACTCCTTGAAGCCAACCACACAGAATGAATCAAATGTGTCTTACAAGGGTGGGTCTTCAAACATCACCAGATATATTTTTTTTAAATATCTGTACTGCAACCTTTTCTGCCTTGTTGCCTTATTTTAAAATTTTATCCTTATAAAATCACAGCTGAAAGTTTTCCAAACATCTCGAAGCCTTCCTTCTGCAGGAGAATTTTATCATGATGTCATACATACATTTTCGTTGATTTTTTTTTTTTAATTTTCCTTTTTTTTCCGGGTGGTTGGCTTGCTCCCAGGATTATCTACTTGAGGTAGAAAGTTTGGATGCTGTAAAATGAAAAGGCAGTTGTCAGCATAGGTGGGCAAACGTTGTCCTCAGGTGCAGTGACTCCCCTGTGATCCCTGCACACAGCACTCCCACACATGAGGGCTGCAGAGTGCACCAGGGGTAAGGATCCTTACATTCTAGATCTTGCACAGGTTTTGACACCTTATAGAGGAATTTCGAGCATTATTTGAGTGGAACAATAAACTTCAGAGGTCAGTGGAGAAAGTTTCGTTATCCCTACCCTATAAATGAGAAAACTACAACTCAGAAACAAATGAAATTTGAGGAAAAGTCCTTTACTGGGATGAAAACCCAACTCTCATGATAACTAATCCACTCCTGCAAAAACGGTATCAATCTGCTTTCATTAATCATTAATTGAAGGTCTCACTACTGAACATTGTTACAAGGATAATTAAACCTCAACGTGAATTTTGGGGGTGGCATTCAAACCCTAGCACACAGATTCCTGCTCTGCTCTGTGCCAGGAACCTTCTGTGGACCTCTCAGCCTTGTTTTCCTTTAGGCACTGTCTTGGGTCTCTATACCCTATATCAGAAAGAGTTTATAATTTCCAGAACACCCGCTTACTCTAGACAATTACCTTCCAAGACTTTCTGAAGAGTTTGTGTAACCTGTCAATTTAGGTGTTAGGTTAAAAAACAAAATTAGAAACCAATTCACAATGCTAATAACCACGAGGTGACTTAATAGACATGAATGTTTCACAAAGGTGTTCCATGAGCAGGGGCCTATTAAGTAGATGTGTGGATCTGGAGGAGGAGAGAGTGATTCTGTGTAATGAACACTGTCTTACAATGTGCTGGGGAGCAGGTAGGGCTATGTAGCACTTGTAAAGTAATTAGAAATCCCTGATAATTGTTTTTTTAATTAACAACAAAGTTTGAGGGGAAAAAATTGCTACCCATTCCCACTTCTCTTCTGGATTAATTGTTTCAGATTCATAAAAAGCAATTTATGCACAGGAGATTTTTCTATTCCAAATTACAGGGTGAAGATGAGAAGCTTGGATACTTGTGTAATTTAGGAAGGAAGCCAGAGAGGGCCCCTTTATTTCTACTCCTTTTAATGGTCCGTGAAAACCTGCGGATCGTTTAAGACAAATTTTTGGTCTCTTACTAGGGGAGAGAAGATCTCCCTGTAGACACTTGCTTCCCTCAGCCCTTAATGCCATGATCATCCTCAGTTACTGAAGGTCTCTGAGTAACTCCAGCCCAACAAAGAGAATTCTGACCAGCAGCTGTGGTGATGAGGCTTGAGCAGAGATATAATCAGAGATGCATGCTGTATGAAATCAAACAAGATGACTACTGTGATAAAGTGAAGTGTTTTCTACTATGAGCAAATGGCTGATCACATAGATTGCCAGGATTGGCCGCCAGGGGCTTGGGCTTCTGTTTTATTTCATTCTGTCTGTCCTTGTGTTCCTCTAAGTTGAGGGAAAAGTACTGAGTACCAAAACTGAGTCCATCTTCTCCAGTAGACTCTTACCAAATTTTGAAGCTTACAATTTAAAATCCCAGTCCTTTACTGGACACCGATTTTCTCTGAGAACTTCACCTACTACTTGGCTTGATGGTGCTTCTAAGTAAGTTTTTATCTTCTGTATCCCAGAATGCAAAAGGATGGCATTTTTCTTTTATTACTCTTTATGCCTAGAAATCAAGATTGCACTTTTTGAGGTGAGGAGGGTATTAGAAAGATCGCATTCTGTTACATTAAATAAAGGGCAATTTGGGGAAAAGCAAAATGTCCTAAATATGTCATTACTTGCCCCCATCATGGTCACTGAAAGAGATGGAAGATATATTGTCATACTGGTAATGAATCATTCAGAATTTAAAAATAAATTTGTAACTAAGAGACCATACATATCAATTTGCCCAAGGACAGTCCTGGCTAGTACTTTTGGTCCAGGCATAATTATTAAAAGTGCCCTTTTTCACTCTCAAAAATAATAAATTATAAGGGAACCCTATTTATAACAAAATTGGAAGGGAAATTTCTTCAGGCTTCTTAAAGTGACCTTCTGGGTCAATCTGAGGTTTCTACTGGTACTCAAGTTCAAAGAAAAAACAAGTCAGGGATTAGAGTCCAGTTACATCTATCTTCTGCAGATTCTCATTTTCAAGAATCTAATCCTTGTACCTTTACAATTAGATGTAAAAATTATTCCATGCAGCAAAGCATAGATGACTTTAAGGTTCAACGTACTAAAACCAACAGAACTCAAAAATCCTAAGATAGTTCACTTTTCACCAGTGTTTGTAGACCCAAAGAACTTAGACAAATGTCTCACATTCATTGATTTATTCAACACATTACTTAATAAGCAAGAGGGGCTGCACTCAGTGCTGTGAGCACAGAAATCAAGCCAGACGTAGCCATGGCCTCCGCGGCTTCACAGTCTAGTGGACAAGAGACCAGCAGTTAAGTGTCTGTGCAGGGAGGCGTGCCCCACCGAGTGAGGGTGGGAGGGGGATGGCGTTCCGATTGGGGGACATGGGTTGTCTACTGGCATAACCATTTCAATTGTTAACATTTTGAAATACTCCCCCAGCAGCTGACAAAAAGAAATCCTCCACTAATTGAGGCCCCACGTCACTGTAGGCTGCCCCGACAGCAGCAGGTCAATGAATCCAGGCCCACTGCTGGCAAGAATCAACCTGGCCAGATACCTGCCGAGCACACTGAGGCCACTGTGGTGACAGCGGTGGAGACGGAGGTTGGAAAGATGGAGGGCCCACCACTGGCCAGGAACAGCCCACTGTTGACAAGCCTGTGGAGGGCAGAGTGGTAGCATTGGTGCCAACAACAGCAAGAGGCCGGGCCCGGGCTGTCCAGACTGGCTCACCCGAGAGACGCTGACATTCAGAAGCACCCCAGCCACCCCTGGCTGGAACAAAATACCAGGCTCCTAGGGAGCCGAGGACTGTGTCATTTTATTCCCTACAGAAACACGTTGATCTAATTGTAATACAGTATTGGTCTCTTGATGTTTACTAAGGGTCAGTATGAGAAATGATTATATGAATACAACTTCCCTTCATCTTTTCTAAAACCCACTATTCAAGATATTTTCTTTTATTATAGTAATTCATGGTTAGTGTCCTGTGTGAGTTTATTTCCAGGAACATTCTCCTACCAAGTAGTATATATCTTTTTATGAGAAAATGAATACATGAATACTATATGACCCACGGACCTTCTTCATTGGCCTTGTGACCTTCCCAGGAACTCAATCTAATGTGTAACTGTAGAAAATATCTCGAGCTTAAATTTCAGATTCAGTGATCTCCTCTGCTCCTGTATATAGTTCTCAATCTTTAGCCTCACGGTTACATCTTATTGCATCTGTGTAAGCCACATCAACACTGTATTTATGTGTATATTATATAAAATAGTACATCTTTTGAAATCAAGGAAAGAATTTTCAGAAAGTACTGAACAGATGGCATATTCTCCTAAACTCTGACTGCCCCGTAGATAGTCTCATAAATCTCCACCATTTCTTGACACCTGCCACAGTTCTTGGTGCATATTTGTTCAATAAAAATAAAAGAATACCACACTGAGAGCAGTATTATTCTCAAGATCATAATGGAGCTAAAACACCACCATAACAACATCAAAATCCTTTCATTTTTTTGAACTACATGTGTAACAAACATTGCTGAAAGTAAATTAATCATAACCTGTGACCAGGAAACATTTTTTGATTATTTGGATACTTTATGGCATTTGATACAGCAGAGATTCAAAACTGGAATGCAACGTACAGAAAATTCTGTCTGCAAATATAAAGCAAAATGTCCCACTTGGCCGAGAAGGCCCAGGATCTTGCATCTCGAGGAGCAAGTTGATTTTCAGTTTCCAGGGCCCAGGGCCCCCGTTGGAACTGTAGCAAATTAAGAGGTGTGTCATTCTCAGCACTTTCTCTTCTTTACATTAATAAAGACTAATCATGTTTAAACATGTTAGGACAGCAAGTCCAGGGACGTGGGAAAGGATGCCAGCTCTAAAGTGAAATTAGTAGTGCGAAGGAAGGTATGTGAAAAATCGTGGAGAGAAATTGATTGGAAATGAAAACGAAGTGTCTTTTGAAGAAGATGGCCTAGAAGCCTGACAGTGTGAACCAAAATAATAATAATAATAATGTTAAAAAATATAATCAGAAAGAACTGGCCCCTGTGCGATTGAAGTAAGTCCTCAGCCCCTCACTACAAAGCAACTGCATTAAAAGGAGGAAAATGACACCCATCTTATGCATATTACACGCAAGATAAACTTGGAGAAAGCAGATATGAGCAAAAGAGTCCTCTACGGACAGGAAAACAGATGAAGGGGGAGTACTGCCCTCTTTACTGCCCTCTTCACAGGCAGTAAAAACTAGTTCTCTCTCTCTCCCTCCCCGAACAAACCCACGCGCTCCTGCTTGGCTCTCTCCATCATCAATGACACCTTTGGCCCATCAGGTGCACCTAAAGCCATCTGGTCACCATGATAGGCCCACTCTGCCAACATGAGGTGACGCACTGCCCATTGTCTCTCTCTCTCCCGTTGCTGCGTGTACACAGGTTGATGTTCAC
Organism: Perodicticus potto; assembly: GCA_963574655.1. Taxonomy (NCBI): domain Eukaryota; kingdom Metazoa; phylum Chordata; class Mammalia; order Primates; family Lorisidae; genus Perodicticus; species Perodicticus potto. Next base: position 14,152 of record CAUYRH010124498.1, on the reverse strand, counting down.
GGCAAGTCTCCACTGCGTACCCTGACGGCCCCCTCCCTCCTACTCACTGGGCAGGACTGAGACACCACCTTGGGGTTCTGGCACTCTGTGTTCCTGCCCAGAACAGCCACGTCCCCTGTATCAGGATGCAGACAGCAGAACCTACACGCTGTATTGGCAGCTCCTTTCCAAGAGGACAGAGGCACACACAGGGCGCGGGTAGAATCGGGCTCCAGGGGCCACGCGCTCCTTGCTGAGAGCCGGGAGCAGCTCAGAAGCCGCACAGTGAGTGAGAATTGCCGCCTCCGGGGAGTCATTCTGCCGCGTGAGGAGTCAGGGCCTCCGACGGCTGTGTTCATGTTGCCTCATTTCTTTGTGCAAGGTAGGATTTCTTTATTTAATTATTTTTCTTCTCATGCTATATTCAGTTCCAGATCAAATATTTGGGGCCATTTTGCATGAATGCAAATTTCCATCATAGGACACCTATTTCAGGTAGTTATTTCTTTAAGTCAATGATAACAATGAGGATTAGGAGGAGGAGAAAAAAATAATTTATTTTATGCTTATTACATGCTGGAAACTCTCTGTGCACTGGCCCATTGGAGGCTCCTGCCACTGGAGCCAGGATTGTTTCTATCCCTGGTAGTAGATGTCTGATGGATAGAGAGAAAGAGCTCAAATCTGCATTTGTGACTGTCATGGGGAGCCAGCGCTGATAGTTTACCAAAAAGTAGGCATTTGTAGCTCACAGATCACTTCTGTATATCCCTCTTACCGCAAACCAACACCCCTCGCTATGCAGCTGCTTACTGCCCTTCGTTTCATTGATCACTTTTAATAGAAGGAAACAGATAATTCACTAATCAGGCAAGACATCAATTAGCACAGACAGCTTGTAGTTGACTGTTGGATTTATTTAAGGATGTCTGCAAAAATGTTACACAGTGTCAAGAAGTTACGTTAAGTAATACCACCTCTAGCTAGGGCGCATTTCTTACCTGGAGGGTCTGGTTATGAAGCCACTCACCTAACAGGAACAGAGCTGCCTGTACTCTCAGAAATTGATCACCGAGGCAGGGGAAGCTGGGTGTTAGTGAAAGGAAAGGGCGTATCCTGCTTCCTTCTCATCCCTTCTCCCCCATCCAGGGCACAGCTGACAAGCTGAATAGCTCATGGGGGTGAGTTGATCAGCAGGAGTGAGTGGAGAAAGCTGAGGCAGGCAGTTCTCCCAAATTAGCCCAACGCCAGTCTCGGCTCACTGGCACTTTGACACTGCCGTCAGGACGCGAGCTTTATTCCGGTGGCACTTTGGCAGGATACCATTTCACAAGAAGCTCCAGCTCAGAGAGGGAGAACAGGCCTGTTATTACCAGATGCTTTAAATTCATGGGCCTTGCAAATGGAGAGACGTGTTTGTCAAGGAGTCCACGTACAAAGGAATACTTGGTGTTGACTTTTTGTGTGGGTGAAACTCACTTAACCCTCTGAGGTCCCAAATTTCAGCTAAGAAAGAGCAGTGGTTAGCTGGATTCTGAAGAAGGAATGATAAGGGATTATAAATTATCTTCTAAACCCAAATTTACTCAAGAATGTGCAACAGTAATGAGCATTTATAAACACCAAGAATAAAGCATTTAGTTAGGAGGCTGCTATTGGATTGTACCTATTTGTCATAGGATTTCACTGGAAGCCTTTTAAGTAAATTCCTCCAGTTCCAACAGATAATTTGTAGGTTGATGCAAATGCCGTGATGTGTTGCAGATGCTGTAAGCCCTTTAATGCTGAGAGTGTGAGCAGGCCCAGCACCCCCGCCATGCACACACCCTACACACACATACCCTTGTTTAAGTTCCCAGCACACAGCCATGTTCCATGGACTGCAGAGTATGAAGGTCAACCCCGTAGGATGCAAAGTGAGGGTATCAATTCACACATACGGCATGAGAAATTAGTCTCCCTGCTTTAGAGTCACACACGTCCTTTGAAAGCAAGAAATTGACTTTTAATCAAACTCAACTAAGCAAACTTTACCTAAGACACGTGTAATGATGACCATTATTGAGGGCTAATTAGCCATAATTAGAAAGCAATTCATCCTATGATTAGAGTTTTTATTACTGTTTCATCATCATAACATGCTTTTCTAGTATTTGAAATCAATAGGAATGCCGCCATGCAATTTTGAAATTTTGTACCGCTGCACCCCAGGAAGCATTCACCGTAGACTATTTTTAAATTTTAAAGGGAAACACAGAGGTATTGAGTATCTGTCAGATACCCGTGAAAGCTATCAGCTTGAGGGTTTCACTATTAGATTGTGCTGTTTTCCTTCCAGTGACATTATGCCTTTGAGAAACCGGGTTTTCAGTAGCTGCTCTGAGCAAGCTCCACATGAAACTTAGTGTCCACTGGGGAACAGGAGCCGAGGCTCACAAAGTCTCATCTGATGTCAAAGTTTGAGAATCTGTGGATAGGCACACATATCTCATTTGCATGGAATATTGGATAAGAATGAAATAAAAATGTTTTTTTCAGTTTACGTATATTTTTTAAATGGCCACTGAGTTGTTAGGACATAAATACACATTAAATTATTTGGACCAAACCACTTAATGGGACTGCTGTACCTTTCTTTTGGCCTGGGAATACGGTCAGAAAAATTGCTGAGGTGCTAAGAACTCCGTGAACCAAAAATGTTCCAGAACCTCTGTTGTAAACAGTTCTCCCTGACCTTTCTTTCTCTCTCTCTCTCCCTCTCTCCATCTCTCTCTCTCTTTCAGGCACACACACATCACACACATGTGCATATACACACACTCTCAGAATTTTTTTTGCTTTTTCCCATCTAGTAGATATTTACTAAGCATCAAATATGTGCTAAGCATTGAGTCAGAGTCTGAACAGGAAGTGTGAGTGGAACCAACAGTCCCTGTTATAATAAAGCCTAAGCTCTTGAAAGACAGACAGATAAGGAACAAATGAGCACGCAAACAGAGAATACGGAGTTTCTAAAGAAGGAGAAGAGGTGTGTTTCTAGATTTTACTCCCCAGCTTCACTGGCTCCTTTTCCCACTCACTGGGCGACAAAATGATACTTGGCTTCCCTACAGCAAATCCCGAGAGATTCTTATATCCCCACCTCTCACCACCTGAGGAGTGGGCAACATCGGAATTAACACAAACTGTTGGCAGTGGCGTGAGAGAGAACACCGTTGACAAAGAGCTGTGGGTAGACAGGTAGTCTTGAAACAAAGGGTCAGAGGTGCGCTCAAGAAAAGTTTGCGAGAAGCAAGGGAAAAGAGAAAAACACAGATGGGGGCCAACCTTGCTACGGGAGGCCATATCCTGAGGCAGGAGCCCTCTGACCAGTCTACTACTCTAAGAAGTTAGTAGTTCTAGAACATGTCACTTTCCACCCAGATGCCAGTGAGGGCCACAGAATAAGATCCAGAGTCAGGAAGACGCCACTGACAAGAAATATGGGGGCTTTGCCATGTGGCCTGAACCAGGTCCTGTTTACCAGCAATGCACAGACAAAGTAAAATTGTGCACCGGGAGTTCCCTCTCCAGTGTGGGTTTTGCTCCTACTCTCCCCTAGTTCTAGCAGGAAGGATGCCTAAATACTGCCAACAGCAATGACTAGACCCTGGCCATGACTATCGTGACCAGATACCACCAATGTCTACAATATTACCATAGGTTTACAAGAAGGTACAAGTGCATCCTCCTTACCAGAAACATTAGTCACCAAAGAAATCTCTTGAGAATTCAAGTAATGAAGGGAATTTTGATGAGAACCAAACTCTGTGCCTCTGTGCATGCATCCATACTCCGGAAGGGTGGTGTAGTATGAGGAAGAAGGGAGCGGCAGAACAGACCATTAGTGACAAGAGGAAATGAAGACCTTGACTCTCCCAACAGAGTGCAAGTTCGGGACTAGAATATCTGTCACCCTTCTCAGACTTGCCTGCGGACCAGTCATTCACTCTGGTGTCATCAAAGGATGGACACTGCATTCTAAGTGGTAATTTAGAGTCTATGAAGGTTTTCTTGTGAGACTCCTTTTAACAGAAGAGCTCGGGGAAATAAAACCTACATTTAGCACATTGGGGTTGGAACCTATCCTATGCCGTAGGACTTAGAGCTGCACAACTCACTACTTTCTTTTTCAGCAAGAGGACCAGAGCAATTTGTATGACACAGGGAAAAAGTAGGAATGAAGGAGAGAAAAAAAAGGCAATCTGGAAGCTGGTGCGATGTACAGCTACCTCAAGATGTAGAGACAAGGATACTTGTTGTTTCTGCCTTGCTGGCAGGATGGCTGTAATTATGGAGTAATTTGCCAGCCTCCTTCAGCTCACCAACCTTCTAGGTAGGAGCCAAGCTCTCTCCCTCATTGACACATGGTGAGCGATGTCAGCTGTGGCTGGGCTGTCAGACGCTCTCAGCTGCAGGGATCTTCCACGCAGGACTGTTCTCTTTTTGTCCTCTGAATCAGAATAGTCCTGCACAAGGAAAGCTGGCTTTCAAAAGAAAAGGGGGAAATTAACAGTTGGATTTCATCATAGAGAAAGGAGTGAAGTTTTTAAAGAGCACCATCCTGTCGTCCAGCCCACAGTTTAGCACTAATTGTAGGCTGTCTCGTTTTGTTCCCTACCGGAATTGCTGAAGTCTAGAGATGCACATGACCTCTGACCTCCTCTAGTCTAACCCTTTAATTTTAAAGACTTTTAAAGAGAACACATGGAAAAGTCTGTTGTTGGGGAAATAAACAGGAGCCAGATTTTCAGATTCCCAGATTAGGAAGTTAGACCCTATTCTGCCAGCCTCAGATAGCTTAGAGTATAGTAAGTTTGGGGTTCCAAATATGCTTGTACCTTCATAATAGTTCTCAAGTACTTACCCCAAGGAATTTTCAAAGGGTTTTTGTTTTTTTACATTTCTTTTTAAGTAAAGAAAAAGGTAGACTTTCATCTTAATGTACAGGACTCTGCAAGATATGAAATTCACAGAGAAATAAGAAACCCTTTCAGAGGACAGGCTCCATACAGCATGTACAGTTTGGAACTGTGCAAGCATAGTTTTGTTGCAAAAAGTGCTACAATAACAAACCACGTTCAGAAAGAGTTCTTATTAGAAAAATAGTAAAACAAACTTAGTAACAAACGTAGTACACAACAACTCTGTGCCTCAGCTATACAACTAAAAGTTAAAGGTCCCAGGAGCCCCATCCTGAACTAGGAAGCACAGCCTTCAGAGGTCGTTTCTGGTACTAATTTTGATCCTCCTCTTCCTCTACCGAGAAATACTTCTCAATCAAGTTTAATGAAGCCTTGGACACAGACTCATTTTCATGGTTTCGTAGAGTTTCAGTTTTATCCAAACCTCCACATTCTCAATCATTATACCAAGTTTGTCATTTTCACCTAGTTTCTCGGCAGCCTGAAAGATATTTGAAATGGCATCCAGAATAACCAGAATAATTTTGATGTCTTTCACAGTGAAGGGATTCCTCAGCAGTTCTATTACGCCACAGTGAATGAGGTGTACAATCTGTTCAACTGTTCTGCCACTTGTGTAGTTGGTGACAGCCCATACGGCTTCCTTTTGCGTCTTGAAGTCTGCTTTACAGAGAACACCAACAAGCAATGGGACTGGCCCTTGATTCGCAGCTCACTGTGTCTGGTCCTGCCGGCGTGGTGTTTGACATCGTCCACGTAGCTTCCTTTTGAATGTTGGTTTTAGGGTTAGTCAGTAGCTGGGAAAGACAGGAAGTGCTTTCTTCAATCACAACCTGAGTCTCTTTATCTGTCCCAGTAACAATATTCCCTGTGACTCTTAGCGCAGGAGTCACAGTTGGCAATTTGGTAGCTTTCATACGCTTCACAAGTTGGGGCACAACTCCTGTTTTCACAGGCATTTCAACCTGTTCGTTTGGACCATCAGTAAGGTAGCAAATAGCCCAGTAGGTATCTGCTAATACGTCTGGGTCACAGGGAATCGCTCCACAGCATCTAACGGGGGTGCAGGATTCCCATTGCAAGGCTTGAAAGTGTCCGGGAAAGATCAGGTGCGTAACCGCCCGGGAGGACGACACATCAGGAACAGGGGTTCAGCTGCACCCTAACTGAACATCACCTGCAGTGTCTGCCAGAGCCCACACAGCCTGATGGGAGCGTGGGGAGACACGACAGAGGAATGAATGCTGGGCTAGCACCTCCATCCACCACCACCTCGGTCTGTTCTGATGTCCCAGAAGCAATGTTGGTTAGTGGCAAATTAACTGTGTGTGTGGCAATTTCAAACTGTATGTGACTACAATCAGTTCTGCCCAAGAAGGACACAAATGTGGGGATCAAACTAGCCGGGATTATGTTGTCAATGGGAGGCTGTGTTCCTCTAGAAAGCTGTTTCCTGGTGGCTTGCGTAGCTTGGAGCTAGTTTCCATACGGTGCTATTTATACCTTTGACACTGTCTTCTACACACCAATTTGCAGTGCCTGGTCATTGTGGTTTTCCTGTGGTGGACAAGTAGCATCATCAGGAAACGAGCTTACATTTCTCCTTTTCAGCATCTGGTCGTCTTTCTCAGCTTTCCTCCACTCCACGTTAACTTCTATTCGGGGTCACCTCATTTCTGTACTATCTTTTCCCTTGTTCTGGAACCTGCAAAGTCAGGCAGCTGGTGAATTAGCATTCTCAAGGGTGGACACGGTTATGAGACAAAGGGAGAAAGCTAGAAAATGGGGGAAGAAACAAAACATCCCTGCCCAGCTAGCTCAAGCCCCCAGGGGAGGTGGTGCGGGACTCAGAGGATCTGGGTCAGCTGCCCCAGCAACGTCCACCTGTTTTTGACATTTCTTTCATAAATCTAAGAAAGAGAAATTTTAAGAAATAGACAGATCCAGACAGAAAGAATGGTATGAAGGCTATAGAGGAGGGTTTTTCTGTAATTAATACTAAGTTAGCAATTATTTCATACTTATTCTGTACAAGATACTGGAGATAAATAGAAGATGGAGCAGCTCACAACCTAGCAGAGAAATTGTTAATTAAAAAGAAGTAAAACTCATATTTATTGGGTGTTTTCCACACGTCAGACACATTGAAAGAGTTCTAAAGTCATCATCACATTTAATCCTAACAAAAAATCCAAAGTGAATAATGTTACTCAAAATGAATAATGTTTTGGTATCATCCCCATTTCACAGATGCAAAAACCAAGTCACCAAAACCCAGGGACTCTGAAGCCAGACCCCAGTGCCTTAACTACCTACTGCAATGCACCAGCGCTGTGAACATGGCAGGTAACGTGCAAATGCTTTAGAGAAGCCGCCACACCCACTTCTGCCCTTCAAAGAACTTGATTTGTACCTTAAAACTGCTAACCCTAAATCATGGACCCCTCCAATCTGGGTTAAAAGAAAGAGTGCCCTCTATTAATATTTGAAGTGAGAAGAATGATTACTCCCCATTCTGCTTTCCATTATCAGAAAGGAAAATAACCCAGATCTAAAAAACACTCTCTAACACCGGGAGGAAACACCCCTCATTTCACTTATGTGGAGCACTCAAAAAAAAACTGACATTACCTTTTTAATTGGCAAACCACTGCGGTGATTTATGCCAGTAGCTACTGGGCTGGCTCGCCCTCTGGCCACTGCACAGTTTGGCCAGTCCTACTTCTTGTCACTGTGCTGTGACATAAATCATTTTGCGGAAAATTTTGCCTTCTTCACTTTGAAGGTGGGGTGACCAACCTGTCAGATTGCCCGGTACGGTGGGGTTTTCTAGGACACAGACTTATAGCCCTAAAAGCCGGATGGTCTTAGACAATGGTGTCTTCCCACCCATGCTCGGTGTTGTGGCTTGGTGTGTGGGAAGGACCCGGGCTTGCTCATCTCCGGGTGACCACCTCTGTCTTCATGGACCCCACTGCTGATCACAGGTGGCAAAGTTCGCGGTTCTTTTTCTTGGCACAGTGATAGCTCCGTGGTGAGCTGAGCCTTCTTTTCTAATGACGAAGCCACTTTGAGCCTCACCCTGGGCTCATGCCTTGCTGCACAGCTGTGCCACCCGTCACTCTGGTCATCACCTCAGTGGCTGTGCCGAGCCCAGCCAGCCCCAGCCTCAGCTCCATCTCGCCGACTAGGGGTCTGAGGCCACGTCTCAGGCTCGTGGCCTGAACAGGCCATTCTGCCACACCAGCTCCACGGCTGCCACTTCCTGTTAGGAAGATCTGCAGTCAGAAAATTCCCTCCAGAAGTCTAAACCCAGATCTGCACGGCGTCCTTCCACCCAGCCGCTTCCCCACCAGGCCCCGCAGGGCTGCGGGGAGGTGAGCCTGGGCAGGCTGTCCCCATCGCACGGCCGCCTCCTCTCCCACCGCAGCACAGCCCAGCAGAAGGCTGTGGACTTCCCCACGGGAGCTTTTCTGACATCACATTGTACAAGCCTCTGCGGGAGAGCTGACACGTGAGGGAAGCTCATGGAATTAGGAAACCCCGCACTGAAGAACAGCGCTTGCTGCTCTGAGCTAAGCAATGGCTCCCTGTGCCAGGGGACTCTGCCTGAAACTATAAATGCCGTGGCTTTGTTGGATAAGGAGTTACTAAGCAACTTGCTAAATACATCAGCAATACTTTCAAAAATATTAACCTCATTATACTTTTTAGTTGTCTTAATGTGATACTGGCTTTCTTACTTTGTCCCACTATTTTTTACCATTATGATAGCAAAGAAATCAGTGGTGATGCTGCTTTTGCCAGACTGGGACAAAGACAGCCTCGCTTCTGAAGGAAGGTGACGTGAAAAAGATTATCTGCCCCCATCCTGCCAGCAACAATTGACCTATTAGAACAGCAAGTGCAATGTGTCTACACAGCCCATTCAGAAGGGGTATTTAAATTAATTTCCTGAAAAGACTTTTTTTTTGATCACATGAGAACAACCTAAGTTTTATCTTTATCTTCACATATAATAAGACATCTATTTTCTCACTGAAAATTTCCATTTTTAGATACATAACTGTACCTCATGGTGGGTTTTCCATGAGCACGTTTGACACAGGATTATAGACTATTAGAGCTGACTAGGTTCCAAGAGTTCACATCCTACAGTTTTTAATAAAAACATTAAGACTCTCCTTTAGAGCACACAGCAGAATTGAGTGGAGGAATTTCCCATCAGCTCCTGCCTCCCAAATGCTCAGCTTCCCCCACTGCTGACACCCCCAGTAGCACGATCGTTGGTCACAATCATTGAGCCGATCCCGACATGGGGGTTCCCTCTCTGTGTCGTCCAGGTAGTAGATCCAGGGAGGTGGATGCTGGCCTGGTTCCACCATCCCTCACTGGCACAGGGTGTTTTCACAGCCCTAACGGTGCTTTGTGCCCTCCCTATTCACCCCAGTCTCTCCCCACTCCCTGGCAACCACTGATCTTTTCACTGTCTTCACAGTTTTGCCTTTTCCAGAATATCAGATGGTTGAAATCACTCAGGATGTAGCCTCTTCAAACTGGCTTCCTTCACTTGGTAGTAATGGCATCGGAGTTTCCCCACCCTTATCAGGGCTGGATAGCTCAACAAAGGCACATATGCGACTGTTGGGTACTCGCGTTTACATCAGACGACGGCGTGGCCACTGTGGGAAGTAATCTAGAGGTTCCTTACAAAAGTAAACCAAATGATCAGCAAATGATCCACCAAATGATCCAGCAAATTATATTCCTTGGTATTTATCCAAAGAGTTGAAAACTTACATCCACACAAAAACTCACATGTGAAGGTTGATTTCACCTTTACTCAAAATCGCCAAAAGTTGGAAGCAACCAAGTTGTCTGTCGGTAGCTGAATGGGTAAATAAACATGGTCTACCCATACCATGGAGTATTATTCAGAACTTTCAAAATATTTTTAAACCAATAGAATTATGAAATAATTACTTTCCTCAAAAATAAATTTTGCTCAAAAACTCAGTATTGAAAATCGATGGTACTCTGTGATTCAGACCAGGATCACAGGGTTCAGGGTTAATCTTGCAGCCTAACCCTCAGCGATTTCTGATATACAGGCCTAAAGGATTTTAAAGTGTCCTCTTGCAAAGTACTCGTGACAGGGACCAGCAAAGCCTGAGTCAGAAGTTATCTCATGCTCAAGATCACATGGCAGGTTTAGATTATTGAATTTCTTCACTATTTCTTGTTTGCGCGAGCATGCACATACGTTGTCTGTGGGGGTAAACAAGAAATATACACACATATATTTTCAGTCATAGGAATCTCACTATGTTGCCCAGGCTGGACTCCAACTCCTAAGCTCAAGAGATCTTCCTGCTTCAGCCTCTTGAGTAGTTGGGACTACAGAAACATGCCACCAGGTCCAGCTCACATATTTTAAATAAAGGTTTTGTGTATTTATTAAAGATATTTTTAGTTGTATGCCTATTTAAATGTCTTTAGGTTATCTTGGGAATGGATTTTCTTTTTAGTGGTAAAAAATACATAGCAAGAAAGTAATTCAATTTTCAAAACTTCAATCTTCAGAAAAAGTTATCGAAAAAAATGCAGCTGTACTATTTACCAGCACCTCTTTGAATAGGGACTTCAAGGATTCAGTTAAATCCTGAAACCTGCCAAATGTGTCTCAAGAGAAATTTTGGGAGACAATTCAGTCCAGAAAGATGCTTTCCTGCTTCAGCAAATCACTATTTAACACAAAACAAGTAGGATGAGAAGTGGGGATTTAAACAGTAATACCAGGGTAAAGAAAGAAAAGCATTACACAGATTGTCCAGATCACAAAATGCAGAGAGCCTTGGGGCTTTGAGTTTTTCCCTTTTGCCACGTCTAATTTCTAGGACTTGAATATCCAGTAAGTCGTCTTACACTTTGGAGGACTCTGTGCAGATGTTTAAGCTCCAGAAACTATGAGTTGTTTAAGGCCACCGAAGATTGATTTCATGTTTTTCTCTTGCAGCATTTTGATGTGGACTTGGCAGAGAATGAGGTTCCTGTGCTAATTTCCTCTTGCTCTATGTAATTAGTCAGCATTTTAAATGAGGTAACAGGATACAATTGCCTACTGACCATTGCAGCCCATTTGTTTATGACACACTCTCCGAGCTTTTAGATCTACAATGCTATTACCCACCTCTGCATTTGTGTTGCTGTCTCTTTCCACTTTTTTAATTCTCCACTTCTTCTCCCTTCAAACCTTGCTTCCTTTGAGGGCAAGGCAAGAAGGCTCTTTCCTTCCAGCTGGCAAAGCATTAAGGAGGTCTGAGGGGGTGTACAAGAGTGACTTACACACTCCCCAGAGGCCAATTACACACGGAATCCGCCTGCTCTGCCCTGAGCCAGGGAGTGGGGCTTCCCCTCACAGCCTATTGTGCTAGCTCTGAGCCACCTGATCAGCCTGGTCCTACCCAGTATTTAAATCAGGGCGTCACCAGTCCTGGGCCCACGTCAGGGCCTCTAGGTAACACTGGGGAATAAATTAGCATTCTACTGTTGTTCCAAAGCCACATGGACACCATTATTTGAAACCCATCAGCAATAAAGGAGACTGTTATGCAAGTCTCAAGAAGAAAGGGGTTGAAATAGCATCGTGCAATTGTGTGCTATTGCTCTGTGTCTTCATACAGAAATTAGCATGTTGCCTTTATTAGTTTGGTGGAAAGGCGATTACAGTTTAATATGGCATCTCATTATATAGCTAGTAGTATAATTTTACTGCAAGCATTTCTTTTAGGATATCAAATATAGTAAAAAAAATGAAAGGAAAGAAAAAAATATGTGCAGACTTTTATTCATATGCAGGCTAGATTTGTAATCCCAACCACCAAAAAGCTAACATAAATGGTCAAGCTAGTTTAGAGGAACACTTGCGTAACAAAGCAATGACAGAAAAGGAAAGATATGGGAAAATGACTAATAGGCAACTTAGCAGACATCAAACAACTTGGCTCTTAGGAAGAATTATTTGAGAAAATATGTTTCAGAATCAATAGCAATGCACTTTATAGAATTTTGGAAAGCAAAGAAGACTTTGAATTTATTGAGGACAAATCTTGGCAGGATATCATGATGAAATGCTTTCATTTTATAGCAAAAAAAATGCATATCTGTGTTGAGATTTTCTGCATTCTTTTTTTTTTTTTTTTTTTTTTTTTTTTTAGGGCAATTTGTGACATTGCTACTGAAATCGTGCAGTGAATTTCCACAGTAATTTTCGTGGTCCTTTACATTCAGAGTACACATCTATTATGTAATTACATTTATCTGTATATCAGCCATTTTACTTTTCACTACTTTTACAACCTGTGTTATAGAGTCCTGAAATGAACACAAGTGAGGAGGGAGGACAATCACACCCTTTAAGCAACTTGAACAGTCTTTTACATTAGGCAATAAAATTTTTTTTAGATAAACTGTATTGTCATTCTTCTCTCTTGAAAAACTATATAACAATACGTGAAATAATACTCGAACTGTTACTATTTTAGAAGGCTAAAATCAGGAAGAATGATTTTTCATTCTACAGTAAAGGGGCAATACACAGATAATATAGCTTCTCAGAATTTGGGAACATTTTTTAAAATTGTTTGCTATTTTAAGAGAATCAAAGTAATCAAATCTTAATGTTGGCTTCAGAGTATATTTTGTATGTTTTTTTTAGAGAGGGAGTTTTAAAATTGCATAGTCATCTTAAACTTTTGTCTATCTGTATAGCCCAGATTAAGTAGAAAAACCAAGTAAAAGTGTGCCAATAATAAAAATTAGCAGAATTATTTCAAAAGCATTTTTTAAATAGTTGCAATTTATAACATTTAAGAAAATCCTGAGGGGAAGAGCTAAGATGGCGGTCCGTAGCCAGCTTTCCGCAGAGGCTCCCATCCAGAAGGAGAGTTAAAGGACAGAAACTTAGCAAGAAAGCCAATGGTTTGGATCTGAGCCAAAAGAGAAGGTCGAAGAATGCACATCAACCCTGTTGGGGTGACCTGAGACCCCAAGGACACAAACAAAAAGGTACAGAGCACATCACCAAGCAGACGGGAGTCCCCTCCCCCATGAGAGCGGCTCGCAGTATACTCCATACCTCCATACAAACAAGTGAGCAGAGTTCAGATGTCCTCCCACTCTACCCCACGGGAGAGACCTTCTAAAAACTAGACCTCCTTCCCCTACTAGGGTGCCACGGCACTCTCCCGCCAGGCATAAAACTGTATAAAACTGTATATATTCTCTACCTGCAGGTTTGAGCTCCTGGCATTCCCTCTCCACTCTCACCCCGAGCGCTGGAGGCCTTTCCCCCACAGAGTCCAGATTCTTGGACATTTTCTCGAGGGTTGTGGACAGGGTGCGGACTATTGCTGATCTGTGCTGATTTTTTGGCTTGGGAGTGGTAAGAGGAAAGTGAGCTGAGAGGAGGTCAAGCTGGAAAGAAGGTCCCCTGAGTCACAAAACAGCAGCCACAGTGGGAACAATGGCAGGAGGGCTCACACCCCTGGGGATGTTTTATGGAGACACTCCCAGTCTCTCTGTCAGCCAGGGGAAGTGGGCGGCTTCTCCGGCAGCCACCGGCAGAGCAGACCGGCAACCAAGGCACGTGAAGGATATGCCTGAGGCGGTACCGGCTGGGAAGGAGCGTGGGGATTAGAATACATGTAGAGTCAGCTGACTCCCAGGATGGAGGCTGCTTTGCTTAGCTTCCAATGCACCTGGCCCTCAGGGGATGAAAGCTGAAACAAAGAGTTGGAACTCACAGACTGAGTCAGACCTATTTGCAGCCCAACGTCTGATCAGGAGAAAATAGCCGTGACAGAAACAAATTCTGCGAACTTGTTCTGTTCTATCAACAACATCAATCAGGGACAGGGCCAGAACTGAGTGAATTGCCCCAGCCCCTATCAAGTACCCAGGTTGTCAGGCCTCACCTCCCCCTGCCAAACAGTGACAAGGAGTGGCGGACTGGCTGAGGAGCCACAGAGTTCACTGTGACCCAGGCAGGCGCAAACCTCTGGAGCATCTGCTCATTGGAGGAAACTGGATCACAGCCCTGTGGGATTACCACCAACTGGGTGTGACAGAGGGGCAAGGTGGGGAAGGAGGCATCAACCTTCCCAGACTAATCTACTTGCTGGGGGGGCCCTCCTGAGCTCACAGAGCAC
>CAUYRH010124496.1:0-19117 GCA_963574655.1 Perodicticus potto | reverse complement strand
TGTTTATACCAATTTCCTTTTTCATACTCAGGGCTTGCTCTTGGTATTTCCAATTTTTTTATTTAGTTTTTTTCTTCATTTTGACTTCCTCAATTCGCTTGATTTTATTGTGTTTTTTTTTTTTTTTTTTTTTTTGCAGTTTTTGGCTGGGGCTAGAGTTTGAATCCTCCACCTCCAGCATATGGGGCTGGCACCCTACTCCTTTAGGCCACAGGCACTGCCTATAGTTTTCTTCTTTAAGTCAGGTTTTCTTTATATAAATACATGGCTCTTCCTGATCTTAAATCTGGGTCTTACATTAATTCTTTTCTCCTTTAAACTGCTTTCCTTCCTGGGCTATTCCATAGAATTAGATACTTAGCACAGTTTCTACAGAGAATTTTTTACACATTTGATTCTTATAATCCAAGTCCCTATGGATATGTCACAGGTTGCCATGATTGAACCACACGTATTTTCTCAATTGTTTTAAATTGATTGAATCTTTTTGCCAAGAATAACATCCAAAATTGTAATCATCTCTAAGAATTGTGTAGATATTTAATTGTTATATTTTTGTAATTTCTAAATTTTATTAATGTATTAAGGTATTGAGCACTGATTATTTAATGATTTAGGGATTAAATATTTTTAATTTTAGGCATTATTGAGCTTCTTAGCACTATAAGCATAGGTGCTCATTTCAATCATTATATATAGTTAAAATGTGGAATTGTTAAAATGAGTATAAGAAAATGAAATCTTTCCTTTAACGTTAAAATGTTAGTCTGTTAGAGAGAGTTCACCCATCATTTGTATAGCTCAGATTCTAAAATACAGTAGCAAGATTTAGAGATTAAACTGCACAAGTAGTGCTGCCTAAATATGTGATATACTTACACAATTTGGAATAAAAGAAATTAGGTTTAATTAGAAAAAATGTCATTATAATTTTATTCAATAAAATATCACATAGCCAATTCTTAATCCAATTAAAATCTTCAAGTATGCAGTTCTCCTATATGTCCTTTTGTTACCCATTATAGAAAGTAATTGATCCAGAAATATTTAAAAGTTGAAAAACATTTGATAAAAAATTTAAAATTTTTCTAAATTCCAGATGTCCCTATGTTTGAGCCTCACTGAGTACTGTTCAAAGGATGTTCGGAAGTGTGTATATGTATGTGTGTTAATCACTTTACAGTCCTGGGCTAATCAGAGAATAGGTTGTTTAGTTGCTGTAGAATGTTGTAATCCCTCAGTTTTTAGATGAGGGGACACAAATCCTATTTCTCTATATTGAATGGAATATTTTGAAATCAACAGCTCCTTAATAAAGCCTGGAATGAGAGTTTCCGTAGATTATTATATTGGGAAATGTTCTAGCAAGGAAAATAGGAATTGTTGAAACATCTGGGTTCTGTTTTTAGTACAAGCAACCAAACGTATGCACAAGGAGCAAACCTTCCCAAAGAAAACACAACTGAAGCTGTCTGCTTTTATTAATGCACTCACTAGTGAATCTCCATTGGTAATGGATCACCCTCATTTAAGGAATGATGTGCTGGAAAAATGCATTATTTTCAAGAGTAAGAAAGTGGATTAATGCAAGCGTCTGCTGAAAAAAATTCAAAACTCTCCCATGATGTATGCTGATTTTCGGGTGTTCCTCATTTGCACGGCTGCTTAAGCAAGCACTCTAAATGGAAATGCACTTGACATTTTTGTGACTGAATGTGATCAAACAATATTAGAATTTAGCTGATTTCTCAGAAAATGATCAAACCGATTTCTTCTTCATTTTCAATACTTATGTGAGGAAAAAGATGAGTAAAAGACATATTAATAAAATCGACCCTTTGAATGAAAAACTGCCAGTGAAAAATGTAAAGAGGTTGATATCTCTTTTTCCCCTCTCCCTCCCTTGCTTCTGTCACAATAGTCCTAGGCTGCATGCATCATCAGAGGAAAACACTGATCACCTGTTTCCAGGCCTTGGTAAAGCAATTTAGGATAAATGTTCCATAAGGTACCTTGAGACTGAATTATGCTTTGCATTAATGCTTATGTCACAAGGACTTACTAATACAGAAATATTCTTAAATACTCTGAAACAAATGAATTTGGCCCTGCAGTGCCTGGTAGTAGACAAGGAGCATTAAATTCTGTGAGGGAGGTAAGAGAGAACACAATGAGATGACCGTGTCTGCCACACAGGACCACCAGGCACATGTACTTATTACATGGCTCTGTATGAGTAAAGGTAGCATATGAAACAGGATGATGAGAATGAGCACAATTGTTAGGTCTGTTGGTAGCTTTTACATATAAGAGGATTCCTGTTGTTTTATTAAAAGATCAATCACTGTTTAGGCATCTACTACTGCATAATAAATTATCACAAATTTAGTGGCTTACAAACATCACATATTCATTACCTAGAAGTTTCTGTGGCCAGGAATCAGGGTATGGCTCGGAGTACCTCATAACGCTGCAATCAAGATGTCCATCTTGTTGGGGATAGGGTCTCATCTGAGGTTGGACTGAGGCAGGGTCCACTTCCCAGCTTACATGGTTGCTGGTGGGATTTAGTTCTCTCCTGGAGGGTTAGCTAGTGGGTTTCCCTCACGCCCTTGCCATATACCCCTTTCTTTTGGCAGTTTGTTTCATGAAAGCCAGCAAGAGAGAGAGAGAACCAACAATATGAGTCTGCTAGAATATGTAAACTGCAGTCTCATGTAACATAACATCCGGCATCTTTGCTAAATCCCATTGTCTAGAAGGAAGCCACAGGCCCTTCCTTAATTCAAAGGAAAGGGCTTACACAAGGGTGTGGATACCAGGAGGCAGGGAACATAAGGCTATATTAGAGGCTGCTTATTGTAATTACTAGGCCCTAAAGTATTCCCTAATTTTAAGTCCAGTTATGTATAAATACCTTCATATTCCTGCAAAATTCTTTACAAATATTTCTGTGAAGGAGAATTTGTGAGCTTGAGAAGTTCTAAGTGATTATAGACTTAATCATTGTAGAAATCAGAAAACATATATGTCTTTTTAAAACTTCCTCACATCTTGCCAGCTATATACCATGGGGTAATTCTTAGCCTCCTATGCTTCAGTATTCTACATGTGAAATTGCAAACTTAGGTTATCCTATTTACTTTACAGATATGATCTTATCATTAAATGGTATAAACTAAAAAAGTGCTTTGAACAAATACATTATACACACAGTAACTTAATATAGTATGCATAATATAATGCATATATGCATAGTAACTTAAATTTCTCAGGTTTCACTAGCCTGAGTCCTCATATGGAAGACCTTGAATTGTTCTGATCTACAGCTCACAAGCTCATCTTCTAGTTTTTCCTGAAATTTTCCCTTTGAGTTTTTCTGTGAGTATCCAAGGACTATCTTTTATTAAATGTTCTCAGTCCTCTATCAAATGTCACCCACAATTTCTGACTTTTTTTTTCTGCAGTGGCCTTCCTCTTTTGGGTCCTAGGAACCTGCCAGGTCCATTGTTTTCTCTGGAAACAAGGCCCTGGGGCTTGGAAGGTGGGGGACTTATAAGTTGACAGTTTAAATGAGGCACACATAGTACATCTTCCCCCTTTCCCCTATAATTTGGAGCTCATTGAAAAATAGACAAAGGAGCTCAATAAGTACACAATTAAAATATCAGCTTTATTGTCAGTAGAGGTAGATTAGCAAACACAGGTTGGGTTTATGACTACACATGGACTTTCTAATAGCTGTGGCCTGAGTCCTGATCTTGGGAAACTCCCTTTCGGGACATAGGATATGAAGGTTGTTTACATAGATAAGCTCCAAAGGAAAATGATAATCTCTTACTCACTGAGCCCTGAGGGCAAGGGGCAGAGAGGAGTCCCAGGGCATGGGCTTCCATGACCAGTTGAGGAATATGAACCAATGGGTACCAGATCCTTCCCTAATCCAGTCAATCCTTTCTCTGTGGGAAGAAAGAAGTAAAGGAAAGATGGACAGGCTGGAGGAAAAACTCACAGAAACATGGAATAGAGTATTTCCTAGTATTGGCAGGCCCAGTCTAGGTTCAAACCTGCCACCCTCAGGTGTATGTGGCTAGCACCGTAACCACTGTGCTACGGGCGCTGAGCCCCCTTAAAAGGTTTTTAGCCTCTCTTTAGGCTTCTCTGCTCTTCAAATTTCTTGGTCATGACCAAGAGTATTAGCCTTTGGACTCTTTAGTCCATTACTCTTTTCTGCCTCTCTTCAATAAAGCTTGGAAATATAATGGTAGAAATGAAACAAAAATTAGAAGTTAGGAATAAAATGTACTCTCACTCAGCACTTCGTCTATGGATGAGATTGAGGGAGAACTAAGGTTTGTCATTTTGCCAACTTTATATATAAACAAGTTGGGATTACCAAATGCTGAAAATGTGTCATAATTTGGTCTATGCTGTTCAGCCCTGTGCGTTTTGTTTAGACGACTACTGACTCACAAGGGCTCCACAAAGCTGAAGGCAGATTCTGAGACACTCTTTTCCTCTTGTGTAGGGCATCTTGCATTTGAAATTTAAAATGCACTATGTTGCAGGTGTTGACCCAACCCTTGCTAAGGCAGAGAAAAGTGCACCCCCACGACAGGAAAGGAAGATAAAAATGTTTCCTGCTGTGCTTACAGCTCTGTCATCACTGTCCATTAGTCTTTGTAGATGGTTTTATTGGCTGCTTTGCTCCATAACTCTTCCTCTAAGCATTCTTATCTCAAAAACAACTCAATCATTCACCTGTCCATCACCCATCTTGAGTCCTATTGTGTCATGACTAGGTGGAAAATTGCTGAACAAAATAATTTACTTTTAATATAGAACCAAAGCAAGGCAGTAAAGACTGTGTTTTGACTTTCCCTAAAATTAATAGTGCTGATTCTAACCGGCTTCTATAATGGATGTTGTATCAGCTAAAGATTTATTAACTAATAGAATAACTCTTTGGATTGTAATCCTAATTGTACTTCTTCCCCAAATGCTGGCAGGGCAATTATGACAAGAGGAAGGTCATAGTAGAGGGAATAGGATGCTTTGTCTTTGGGTTTTATAGTTTTCACTTGTTTCTTGTCACCTAAAATCATACGTTCAAAACACTGACATGGCCAGGATAGCATAAGATTGGATCAAAGATCAATTTTTATCAAGTAACTGATGCTATGTCTTTTTGATTGGATAAATGTAATTCGGACATTTAGATGCTGTAAAAAGGAAAAATAGTTTTATAACAATATTAAAGGTTTTAATTGTAGAAATCAAACAAAAAATCATTCTGATTTTTAGTCCAGATTGTAAGTCAAATAATTATATTTAGGTATTATATTCTCTTTTTGCAAAGCCTTGTTTTCTGAAAAGGACTCAGATGAAGTTAGTAGATATCAGAGTTGTAGGACTTGGAATGACAGCCAGGGTATCCATTTGTACCCTTAGGTCATTCTTAGGTTTACTTTTTAGTCACTGCTACCCTATTTCATGGGCAATGCATAGAAACTTATTGGATATGTCGGGTAATGATCAGTCATAGGCTCTGTGAGGTTATTCATATATTCAAAATAGAGATAATACTGTGATTGAAATAGGTTTATAAATCCTAGGCCACTATAAATTTTGTAACAGGACATATTTCTTTTGTTGTCACTAGGAAACTGAGAGCCCCCAGATAGCATCTGAGAAAGTCTTTATGATGTGTGTTTTCCAGACTGACCTTAATATGTATTTATTATGTATGTGTGTGTGCTTATATTTGCATGTATATTCATATATACATACACACATGCATGTGTGCACATATAATTTATACATTTTGCATACTAGAAATATGTTTTAAGCTTAAATTAGATGGTGATTAATTAATTAGTTAAAGACTATGAAGCATTCTAACAGTTTAAGTCAAATCACTTTGCCCTTGGAGGAATTCTTTGTGCTACTGCCATTGTCTGAGATCCCCTCAAAGATGGTACTGAGGCTTTAGATTAGCAGTCATGCTAAGAATGACTCAGCTAGTTCTTTGGGTGTTTTTCCCAAAAATCTCATAGGTTTGGTTTGTCTATAATAGATTCTTTCAAAAAGGTAGGACCTTGGCCTGGGTTTCTCAGGAAGCCTTTTGTTAAGTTCAAGCCTAGTAATCACAAACAGTGTAGAAAGTAATGGTGCGTGATAGACGTAGTTTGCTTTCCTAAGGATTTCAGTAGCACTTCAGTTTTTATATTCAGCAAATGAGAATGTATTCAAAACCTCTCATCTGTACATAAAAGTGAGTAAAAACAGAAAAGAATAGAAGCCGTAACCACAGAATTTGTAATAGAAATATAGAGAGCAAGAGACAGCCTTAATCTGTGATTGAAAGGGAAATGTGTTTTAACATCTTATAGATAAAAAATTCGGATTATGATTTGCATCATGCATGTTTTTTATATATAATGTAAAAGCATGTTTGCTGGTAAAGGGATCATAATCACAAACCTGTGGGGGAGGGAAAGGAATGATCTAACTGTGCAGATGCTTTTTACTTCCACCCTGCCCGCTGCCACACCAGCAGCGGCCTCGTCTGAGGATCCCCCACCCTCCTGCCCAGAACCACAGAGGCTCTTCAGGTGAGCGCCTGGAATTCAGTCGCTCTCCCTGACCTAACAAGGCTCACGCTGACACCCTGTACTCCCTGGGTCTCTAATCACATACAGGGCTACATCCTGCTTAGATACGAAAGTCCTAATTAAAGTTCCTTAACTTTTTATCAGTTGAGGAATTTTTTTTTTCTAAACCACAAGGCTTATTTGGAAATAACTCACACAAAGAGAATTTTCATTAATTTAAGCTGTTTTTATTCTTCCTCTAAAAAAGCAAAGAGCAATGAAGAAATCAGGAGCAGGATAAGGACAGAAGCTGCTAGCCCATTGTTCCCGAAGTTAGAATTTGCAGGTGAAACCTGTCTGTCCTCAAACAGTGCACTGGATGTGGAGGCCACCCAGTTACAAAGTGAGACCTCTAACCAATTGTTCTCATAGCTATAGGGTGCTCAGCACCCAGTGAGGGTCAGATTGACTCTATTATTCTCTTAAACCCTAGACCCCCTATATTTTTGTTCTCTGTATTAAAGGGATCCAGAATATTTCATTGTGGCATAAAAATTATTTTGGGCCGAAGGCATCTGAGTTCCTGAAATCTCTTATCTGTCTGAAAGCAGAACCTCCCTAAAGGACTCAAAGATTTAATTGTCGTAAATCCCGTTCCCAAACAGCAACCAGGGAAGGCTGACTCTTACCACTAGAGACAAAGAGAAGTCAGGAACACATATAAGCAGACTTTTTCACAAAACTGTCACATCCCCCATCTGTTCTCCTAAGGGTCCATTTATCTTTCTAAAAAGTCATTTGTTTTCCCATAAGTGTGCCCTTTCATTCACCTCTCAACCTTCTATAAAGTCATTTTTTCCCCTATAAATGCCCTTCTCTTCCTCCCTCACCTAAAAGATACTTTATTAAGCCCCAAATTCTAACTAGCAATTTGAGTCACATTTCTTTGTGAACTCCATTATGTATATATTTGATCAAAACTCATCTTTCCTCTTGCTAATCTCTCTCTCGTCAGTTTAATTTGCACGCCCCCAATTAAAGAACCTAGGCGGGCAGAGGAAAAGTTTTTCTCTCTGACAGGGCTTTATGCTTATGCTTAACAATTATGGAAAAATGTTCTTTGTTAACTTTTTAGTGGTTTTAGGAAGTCAATGTATTATGTAATTTAATATAGATTTATTAAGATAAGGTTACATCATGTATACATATATGTTTACATAAATTTATTCATATAAAAATGTTTCTAAACAAAAAGAGACTGATGAGAAATATTTGTTTGTTAAAAACTATGGTCTCTAGTGCAAAAGAGTTTTTTTTCCCAAATCATTTCAAACTACAGAACCCAGTCATTCAAAAGATTATATTATTTCAAAGGAATAAAAGTTTAATTTCAAGTTCATATTATCAAAGCACTTTGGATTTCTTACTTTTTCTCATAGTTTAATGCCCAAGGGAAAATAGAAACTTAGCCTTCCTTATTTACTTGTTTCTTATCATCTGTTTGTTTTAGAACCTGGGTGGCTAATTGATGATGATGATGAAAAGTACAACATTTAAGCAAAACCTAGCAAAAGGCATATGGATAGGAATACATGAAAATCTGGACTTACAGTGAAAAAAATGATTAACAGTGCGCTATCTGAAGTATTCTTCATTCTGTGATAGGATGCTCTGTGAGATTTTTTTTTTAATTTTAGAAAAATGTATAATCATTTCACTTTCCCATAGAATAGTGTTCATAATATAGGCATGTCACTTAATGTGGCATTCAAGCCTAATTAATTCACTTCCTTTGCACTTGTATAGCTCTATCACAGTGCCTATCACACTCTATTCTGATTACCTGTCTATTTTTTGTTTGTTTGTTTTCCTCACTAAATTGATATTCTATCAAGACAAGAGCATTTAATGTCTGCATCCCCAGACACAGCAAATTATATCTGTATGCCAGGACCTAACTCCTATGTTTAACACACAGAAGTCACCTAGTGTGTGTGTACTGAATGGATTCATATCTGAATTCTTCCTTAATCTTCATTCCTGCTTAGCTCTCATACTTTTATTAATATAATATTAAGTTAAAAAATTATTTTTTGTCTTCCAGACTGAATTAATCACCTAATTTCTGCTTCCAGAAAGTGCTATTAGTATCACACTTAAATGTGGTATTGTGTTTGTTTCTTTTCTGGGAAAAATCACATTTAATTTATTTGTATTGCTCAGAATAGGTATTGTTTTAGGTATTGTTTCTACCTAAAAGGAGTTGCTGAATAAATGCCTGTGGAAGGAATAAAGAAGCAACCTCCATGGCAGAAACTTTCTAAGGGCTTATTTCCCAAGAGCATGGATTGAATTGCATGACCCCAAATAGTATGTTGATGTCCTGACTTCCTGTAACTCGGAATGTGACCTTACTTGGAAATAAGGTTGTTGCAGGTATAGTTAGTTAAAATAATTTCAAACTGAAGTGGGGTGAGTCCTTAGTCCTATATGATCGATGTCTTTATAGGAAATGAGGGACAGACACTGTGGGGTGATGGCCACGTGGGGGCAGAGGTTGGAGTTGTGCGGTTACAAGGAAGCTGCCAGAAACTGGAAGAGATCAGAACATGCTCTTTACAGGGTGTGGGGAGAGCATGGCCCTGCCAACACCTTGACTTTGGACTTCTAGTTTTTAGAGTTGTGATAGAAGAAATTTCTTTCTATTGTCTATAGCCACCCAGTTTGGGGTGCTTTGTTGAGGCAGAGGTAGGAATCTAATATAACTAGTATATCTAAAGTGTCTTATTATTATTAGTAAGGGTTATCTCTAAATGGAATTGAATTAAGAGAATGAAAACAAATATAATATTTAAGGATTTCATTTAGCATGTAAGGTACTCGGTAGTGCTAATGGTCTTTCAACATGGCATCAATGGGAAGGTAAGCTCCTTGAAGTAAACAAATGAATGGACATATATGTATACAACTTACGGACTGTAATGACCTTTGTTCCCCAAATTCTCAAAATTTGGAGCAAATTGTCTTTAGAATCATTAAAATAGTGATAATATTTTAGTACACTTTCCTTGGATCCTGTCATAGAGGGAAATATCAGAATGGAAGATAGTTGATTCAACTGTTTGTCTATTCAATTGTGTATTTTTTATCTTTTGTTTCAGGGATACAGCAATCATCAGAATAGTCAAGGTCTATTCATAGAGATTATATTCTACTAGAATAGAGCATAAAAACTAAAATATATGAAAAAAGAGAAGTAGGATAAGAAGATGAAGAATATTAGAGAGGCATTGGTCTTTTAGTTGGGATTGTCAGAAGAGGTATCTTTCATATAGTGGCGTTTGAATAGAGTGAGGGAGTGAGCTGTATCTATCTATCTATCTAACTATCTATTTATCATCTATCTATCTCTATGTGTGTGTGGTTACATAGTTCTGTATATTGTAGGGCTTCAGGACACACCATCCACAATAGGCTACTTTGGCATATTGATTATTTTGAACTAAAGGCACTTGAAAAACAGCAGGTGCAAGGAGATCTTTTTCCTGAAAGCAGGAGATAATACTCCCATGTGAAAGATGTTCTCCTTGTTCCAAAAGGAAGGAAGACATTCTTATCACCTGAGACGGGTAGTTGAGGCTGAAAAAAATCCGTGCTAACTTTGTCAAACTGACCTTTCTCTTGTCAGGCCCTTTTCCACAATTAACTGCCCAGTCCTAACTCCTTTGTTTTGCCATAGTTTCACAATTTATTATTCTCCGTCCAAACTAATATGTAAGCTCTAACTGCTCCTTTGTGTCCTCATTTTCCCTGTGAAGTTTCTCATGTACACGTAAAAATTACTAAGTAAAATGTGTATGCTTTTCTCCTGTTAATCTGCCTTATGTTTGTTTAGCTTTTAGACCAAGCCAGAGACCAAAACAGGATAGAAAAGAGATTTGTATCTTCCCTATAATATCATAGTTATATCACATCACATATATATGTATGTATATGTATGTGTGTGTATATAATCTGAAGGAGAAGAATGATTGACAGAGGAAAGTGTGTTGTTGGACTAGCAAAGGAGATAGTATTTCTTAAGTAAAGTGAGATGGGGTGAAATATTTGCATGAGACTAGAGAGGTAGTTAGGGACTGGCTCATGTGTGCCATGTAGGTCGTTACAAGAGTTTGACTTTTCCTCTGAATGAGTTGTAAGCGAAGAGGTAATATGATCTGACATAGGATTTCAAGGAGTCTTTCTATGGCTGTGGAAAAAATACACCATGGGGTGAGCAAAACTAGAAGTCAATCAACTACTCAAATGAATGCTACAATAAATGTTTGAAAGGTTATGGTGATTTGAACTTAGCTGGTAAGAGAAGAGGTGATAGGAAATAGCGTGAGTCTAGAAAGGAATGAGAAGGATACATTTTGCATGCTTTAGAAGCCATGGAGGCTTCACGAGATAGTGCATGCTTGAGGAACTGAAAATCCTTTGAAGAAGGAAGAGAAGAAGTGATAATGAGATTTCAGGGCTCAGTGGGACCCAACTTACGTTGGTTCTGTTGCTATGTTATGGAACTCTGAGCTTATCCTGAAGGTCATGAAGAGTCATTAAAGAATTTTTGAAAGGGAGTAAGACAGCATCTCATTTCTATTTTAGGAAGCTCATGCCGATAGTAGAAAGAAGAATGTAGTGGAGACGGAACAGAATTTGAGGTTAGAGACTGAGAGGAGAGACTTCCATAGTAGTTTGTCTGAGAGATGATGCAGAAAATAGCACTGGCAATAGCACTGGAGATAGAAAGGAAAGAGTAGGTGAAACATATATGGTGGGTGGGAATGGCAGGACTTAATCATTTATTTAGTAGAGGAGATAAGGGAGAATAAGAAAGCAGGCACAATTGCAAATTTTCTTTTTTTTAAGTTTCAGAATATTATAAGGGCACAAACATTTTGGTTACATAAATTGTTTATGGACAGTTCTGACTTGGGTAATTAGATTGTGGTGGACCTTGACTATGACGGCCCACAAATAGCTCTAAAAGGACAGAATGGAAAACTCCTAGGACCTGGTGGGGAAGCAAAAATCAAGGAAGATTGCTCTAGTGATGATACAGCATGAATATCAAGGAGGCCTAGTAGCATAGTAGCCCTATATGGTGATTTGTTTCAGAGCACTAAGGTAGCAATGAGTAAAGTGCTAGTGAGCTCAGAGCTCTGGTATTCTCTGACCTGGAAGACATCTCCCTTCCTGCAGGTAGTCAAGAACACCACATTTTGATTGCTGCTTCTCATGAGAAAAGGTATGAAATAGAGTCACTTCCACCACTTGCATCCTTTGTATTTCCTGCTGTCACTTCATGAATAGATCAGAGAAAAGGACACTTGCACCAAAGTCAAGTCATTACCATCTCGAATCTTTCAACAATCACCAGACTTCATAGTCTGGCCCAGCTCGTGGATGAATAATGATGCCATTTATCAGGTTGGTGAACAATTAAGGAGGAGCATATTTATGTGTGGGGAAAGGAAAGCAAGAGGTTAGGATATCTTGAGACTCTGTCTCAAAAATAATAACAATAATAATACAAAGAGAATTCCTGGGATTGTAATTGAAGTTTAAAACCTGTACCCAGAGCTCAAAAATGAGGCCTAGCTGCTACCACAGTTGCAGATGCCATGGGGGGAATAAGAGATCCCATGAAGAAATCAACACAGGAGTCAAACATCAATTTTAGGAAACATCAGAATTCAAGATAGATGTGTAGAAAGAACCTCCTGGAAGAGGAGACTAAGATGAAGCTGTCTTCAAGAAAGGAAAGCAAGGAGAGAATGCATCTTGGAAGCCACAAGAGAACAGATATTTAGGGAGTTGCAGTGAGGCCATTTGAGGTAAGGAATAAAAGCTCTCCATTGGGTTTAGCAACTGGGACGTCTCACATGGCGTTGGCTGTCACTTTTATTTTGTTTTATTTTTTCATTAAATCATAAACACATAGATCATGTGAACATTAATGTGTTTATGGAGTGCAATGTGCTGATTTCATACAGAATTAGGAATGCTTACATCACACTGATTAATATATACCTCATCTCGTTTACTTAATTATTGTGTTAAGATATTTATACTCTATACTTAATAGATCCAACATGTACCCTTGCATTATGCACCATAGGTGTGATCCCACCATTCAAGTGAAACACAGAGAGGGCCAATTAAGTGGTGCTGGATACAGTGCATGCACAGCACTCACTTTGAAATGAAGGCTTTTCAGGGAAAGAATTTGGACGATGGCTGGGGGGACTGAAGAAGATCTCCTAAAAGTGGCAGAGATGATAGAATGCTTATACATTGGGGAGACAAGCAAGTCTTTGGCAGGTTTTAAACAGGCTGGACGCATAGATGGGATGTATTAGTCCATTTTCTGTTGCTTATAACAACATAGTCAAAACTGGATAATTTATAAAGGAAGTAATTTATTTATTTCTTACAGTTATGAAGGCTGGGAAGTTCCAGGTTGAGGACTAGCATCTGGTGGGCCTTCTTGCTCTACTCTCTGTAGAGTCTCAAGCACAAGGAAGGCATTACATACGAGGGAGTTTAGTGTTGCTAGCTCAGGTTTTTGCTCTTTTTCTTATAAAGCCACCAGTCCCACTCCCATCATGACTCATTAATCAATTTTAAACCTTTAAAATACATACATATTTTGACCCACTGATCTTTGAATGTATTAATCCATCCATGAGGGCTCTGCCTTCATCACCCAATCACCACTTAAAGGCCACACCTACTTCTCAATACTGCCACATTGGAGATTAAGTTTTGGCATGAGTTTTGAGGGGACAAGTATTCAAACCACCAAGCTATAGAGTAAGGAATTGAAGAAATCAAATGGTCACATTATTCTAAAGTTTGGATTTCACTCAATGAATTTGATGGAAGAATTTTTGCACCAGGTGTCAAAGTCACTGTTGGGAGAATGGTTTAAGTGATAAAATACCAGGTTTGTACTACTAGGAGCTGAAATCAGGAGGGGGCTATCTAATTAAAATTATCCCTTCATCCTCACAAATGCTGGGAGGTAAAAGGAAGAAAATGATAGTGCAGCACATAGTGTATATTTCGTCACTCTTCTTTTCTGAATGTTCAGGAAAAGATGTAAGAATGTGAGATATCCCCAAGATCTGTCAGAATTAGAGAGCTCATTACCAGCTCTAGGCAAACTTGTCTCAAATAGGATGCTATAGAAACTGAACAGAGGTGACTCAACAAAGGCAAGTCAGTAATTCATAGTCTTCACGTACCTTAATAAAGGAAGGAGTTTGAGAAAAATCCGTAGCACAATAGCATATGATTCAGACAGCTTATCAAGGGCTCATGAGATGCTGTACTTGTAAGTTCTTTTTGAATAGATACTATAAATGCTAGACTCTTTGGAGAAAAAGAAATGCCAGAAATACATGTAGTGATCTCTGAGACAAATGGAGCGACCAACTCTGTCCTGATTTTGGCCTTATTCCTATTTCAAGGCAGATGCTACTAAATATGGACCCATTCACAGTCAACAATGAACTCCTATGATTATGTATGTATTTTAAAAGGTTCTTTCATTTTTTTCACTTATCCTTATATTTTATACTTTTTTTCTTTTCACACTTTTTCAAGAGGCTCTGAAAAATAAGTCTTTGCTGAGAGGATCTAGATTTCAAATAATTCTTCTTTATTCTCCTTCAGTTAGGTGTTAGCTTCTTTTCTTTGCCTGTCCTCTCCTAGATCTCTTGATGACTTGCCTCATTTCAGTCTCTGAGCCTTGCCATTTGTTCATTTCAGGACCTCATTAGTCCTTTCAAGGATTTTATATGGAATGATAAAGAAAATGGTTATTTGAAGGGTTTGGGGCTTGGCATTATTACCATTATTTTATTTTTTATTTTTATTGTTTTTGGTTTTGACAAATAGTTCCTGGTAATGAGAACACTAAAAGGCCTCCATTAAGACCTAAGAAGGGAAGTGCTGGGGAAAGTTAATTACCTGGAGCCCAAAGTCCTATTTTTCCCTTTAACAATCCAAGCCTGCACTTTAAAGGCAATCATGGATTGCTGTTTGGCAAATGGTGAGCCTTTCTTGAAATGGTGAGTGTAATTAGATGCTCTCCTGTCTGTCATTACAGACAAATTGTTTGCAAATGGTTAACACTTGAGTACAATACTGTGTCTTCAACCTTTATCATAATTTTATTTCCAATATTGAATGAAATATTTTAAACTAAGAAATGAGAGCTTATTTCAAGGTTAATTGTTTGATAATGAATTACTGCTGCTCTTAAGAAAACTTGTACTATTTACTTATTATTTTGCCTTCAATTTTCTTTAGAGATTTTGACATTTGCAATTCAAATATACTCAGAAGAAGTCTTCTGTGAAAAGAATCATCCATCCAGTGATAGTGGTTAATTTTGTTCCTAATTGGGGCTGTGAACCATTCAAAGAAAAAACTCTCAACCCTGTCCAAAATTCACTGGCTGGAAAGGAACTCAGATGTTATTAGGGTTGTCAATGCTCCCTGGTGACAGATAAGAATGCATAAAGCATTTTTGACTTTCAAGGGATGTTTTGAGACTGATGTCATCAGCTTCTCTCATGCTCCATAGCAATTTACTGCATTATATTATAATCTAATTGTTTTAATGCACATGATTCAGTCGCTAGTTATCCTAAAGAAAAGTAGAAAATCCAGACAAAAGAAACAATATTAAGGCTGGTAACTGTATTATGGTGATACCAATTTAGACTCAGAATTCTATGTCTTTCAAGTGATAATATTTTAAATAGCTGCTTGTGTCTATTTCATCTTAATTACTGAAGAACTATGAACAAAATAATATGGACATGTTCCTGGTAATAGAGCATATTTTTAAGTGTGATTATCATTAAAATGAGATGTTCCAAGGTATAGATATCAAATCTGTTATAGGGGATGGGATACAACTATAAAAGGGACTTTACGTAATAAATGTAAGCAGTGTAACCTGGTTCTTTGTACCCTCAATGAATCCCCAACAATAAAGAACACCCAAAAATATATTATAGGGTATTAGTAGAACCCTAATGCACATTTCTCCACTGTCTTCTTCATAAAACTTCTGTTTCATAATAATCAACTATAAACAATAATTCAACCATTAGTTATTCACAGATGACAACATAACAGAAAAATGCACTAGCTCCTTTTACATGTTTTCCATTTAATTTTCCCTATAACCGTATGAAATGGATATTGTTCTTTTCCATTTATACATGAAGAAACTGAGCCTTGGAGACATTATTTTCCCTGGACCTGCAGCTAGTAAGTAGTCCCCAGCAATGAGAATCTAATTAGCTATTTCTTGTCCTAAAGGAAGTTATCCCTGTTGTAAAAATTCTTTCTATCAGATGTGCC
This sequence comes from Perodicticus potto, assembly GCA_963574655.1. Lineage (NCBI taxonomy): Eukaryota > Metazoa > Chordata > Mammalia > Primates > Lorisidae > Perodicticus > Perodicticus potto. Next base: position 3,098 of record CAUYRH010124496.1, on the reverse strand, counting down.
TACCTTTAAATTGTAGTTTGATATATAGTATGCATGTGACCCAATAAATATTTAGTGATTTGTATCTGAATAATCTGTTTTAATTTCTATTTTTAAATTTGCAGACTTTGATCATTTAATGATTAGCTATGCATACTTCCTCTTCTATGGATTGTCTGTCAAATGTTACTGATCTCATAATTATATTTATATACTACATATGTAACTGAGTGAGCATTTGCTTTTAGTGATATATCCTCCTTTTGTAGAAAGCAAAGATATTTTTAATATTCTATAATTTTTCTCAATCACTTGTACTTCTAGAAGTTCTTAAACTATCCTGTAATTTTCTTTAAACTTATATTTTCTTATATGATAAGGTTTGAATTTTTCCAATTAGTTCTTTATTAATATATATGGAAATTATGTAAGAATTTATTAAGCAGTATGAGCTATCACACATACACACACATAGTTTTCCTCTTGTCTACTCTAGCCATCACCACCACTACTACCAAATAGCTGACCAGACGCTGTTGATAAAAATGTTTGCAGGAGAACTAGAGAGTTGGTAGAATTTCCAAGGAAATGGTGAAAGGCAATAGAGAATTCAGGGAAGTTGAGAGAAAAAGAATGCATCTATCTAATGCTATCTCTGTCTTTTGCACAGCATAACACAGATCCTTAAAATGATGATTTCCTAAGTGCTTCTAATTTCTTAATAAATTTTAGTGCTCAAAATATGACAGTATGATAGAAGAAACATAATAAAAATCAGCAACTGTGGAGGACAAAAACTAGCCTTCAACCTCCATTTATGGGAAGTTAGAATAACAAAAGATGGGATAGGGACCTCAAGACCTGGGAACAACACAGGATGAGCATCCTTGTTTTTACTTTTGCTTTTTATATTCTGGACAGAGCAGAAGATGCTGGCAGGCTATACCTGGGTCCTAAAATAGACCTTTGCAAATCTAAAAGAATTAAAATCACACAGGATGTGTTCTCTGACCTCAAAGAAATCAAACCAGAAATAAATAACAGAAAGATAAAAGGAAAATCTCTCTAAACACTTAGAAACTAAACAACATATTTCTAAATAAGCTACTGGTCAAAGAAGAAGTTGAAAGGAGATAAATAATACATGGAACTAAATGAAAATTAGAAGCAACATATTAATATGTATGACACAACTAAAGCAGCATATTATCTCTCACACACACACATACACACACACATACATATTTTTAATTCATGATTCCTGGCTCATAACTCTCATAGCCCTTGTTACTGTTTTGTTATAACATTGGGGGCACTGTAGGACTCAGAAGTAGGCCTCAGGAAATAGAATCTCTCTCTTTGACATTCTCACGCTCTTCTTTCAAAAACTGAGGGAAGAGGGGGCGAAGGCAAGATAACCAACTGGAGCCAGCTTTCCACAGAGGCTCCCGTTTGGGAGAAGTTTAGCAAGTAAGCCAATGGTTTGGAGCTGAGCCAAGAAAGAAGGTTGAAGAATGCACAACAACCCTGCTAAGGAGAATTGCAACCCCAAGGAAACAAACAATAGGTACAAAATCCATTGCCAAGAGTACATGAGTCCCCTCCCCCATGAGAACGGCTCACAGAATACTCTATACAAACAAGCAAGCAGAGTTCAGATCCCCTCTTATATTTTCCTGTTCCTCTAAAAACAGGAACTCCTTCCCCAGAGAGGACCCACCAGTGTGCCATGGCACTCTCCTGCCAGTCATAAAACTTATAAAACTGTATATATTCTCTACCAGCAATTCTAAACTCCCAGCACACCCCTCCACTCTCACCCAAGGTCTAGAAGCCTGTCCCCCATGGAATCCAGATTTTTGGGCACTTTCTCAAGAGGTATGGACAGGGTGTGAACTATTGCTGGTCTGTGATGATTCTGTAGCAGGGGAGTAAGGAGAAGAAGGTGAACCGAGGGAACCATATGGGTGAGGGAGAGGCAGTGCCCTGTGGCACAGAGCAGCAGCAGCCCCAGCGGGAACAATAGGTTTCACATCCCTGGGGATATTTTGGACAGACACTCCCTCTCTGTACATCTCTGGGCAACCAGAGGAGGCCAAGTATCTTCTCCAGTGGCAGCCACTGGTGGAACAGATCTGGGATGGAAACTCAGGCCTCATGAGTAAAGAGTATGCCTGAGGCAATACCTGCCTGGGTGGGCCGGGATGCCCACAGAGACAGCATACTCCCAGGGCAGGGCTGAGTCAGAAGGACTGCTTTAATGAGCCTAAGCAGCACCCGGCCCTCAGGGGATCATAGTGGAGACAAGTAGGCAAGAGTTGAGCATGAGCTTTAACCTCACCCGCCCCAACACAGACTGCAGTCAAGACAGACATGCCAGCTCCAGGCAACAGCACAGACTGGGGTTGAGTTGCAGTTTCTGTGAACTCAAACAGCATCTGAGCCACAGGGGAATAGAGCTGGGACAGAAACAAATTCTGTGAAATTGTTCTATTATGTCAGTAACATCAATTAGGGGTGGGGTTGGAACTGAGTGAACCACCCCAGCCTCCATTAAGCACTCAAAGTTGTCAGGCCTCAGCTCCTCCTGCCAGATAGTGGCAGAGAGCCATAGCCTGGCTGAGGAAACATAGATCTCCCTATGACTCAAGCAGTCACAAAGCCCTGGAACATCTGCTCATTGGAGTGAACTGGGTCACAGCCCTGTGGGGTTACCAGTGACTGGGTGTGACAGAGGTGCAAGGGGGGAAGGATGCATCAACCTTCCCAGTATAATTCATTTGCTGGGTGGGTCTTTCTGACCTCACGGAGCACTGGAGCTAGTCATACTTAAGCTGCCAGCAGACCCCTGCTATCTAGTTGCAGGGACCTTTTGAACTCTCCCACCTGAGGCCAGTGCTAAATGGGACAATTGATTTAGACCTCTTGAACTGGGCCAATCACCTGAGGACTAACCAAAGTGGTACCTTGGGTGTGTAGTTGTGGGAAGGTTTGATTTTACTTTTCCAGTTGTTGCCCATGGTGGGTGGGGGCCATGGTGATTTAATTGCTGATATTTCTCCACAGCTGAGACTTCAACCCAAAGTAACTGATCCACTAGGGTAGGACAGAAGCCAGCT
>CAUYRH010124494.1:0-21166 GCA_963574655.1 Perodicticus potto | reverse complement strand
AGACAGAGAGAGAAGGAGGGAGGGGGTGAGGGAAAGAAAACAAAAAAAAGAAAAAGAAAATAGTGACTAATTCTCCCATAAATTGGATTCCATTTTGGCCAAAGTACATTACTTAAACATTAATTTTTAATTCAACTTGTTAATATGTTGTTTAGGATATCGCATCCTCATTTATAAGTGAAATATGTTTGTAATTTCCCCTTTATAATAATATATTTTCTCCAATTTTAATATCAGGTGTATCCAGACCAAGTAGAATGATTTTGAAGTATTTCTTCTTTTTCTTTTTTTTGAGACAGAGCCTCAAGCTGTCACCCTGGAGAGAGTGCGGTGGCATCACAGCTCACAGCAACCTCCAATTCCTAGGCTCAAGCGAGTCTCTTGCCTCCGCCTCCCAAGTAGCTGGGAGGCGCCCGCCACAATGCCCGGCCATGTTTTGGTTGCAGCCGTCATTGTTGCTTGGCGGGCCTGGGCTGGATTCGAACCCGCCAGCTCAGGTGTACGTGGCTGGTGCCTTAGCCTATTGAGCCACAGGCACCGAGCCTATCTTTTACTTTTATTTATAAATATTAGTTGTCTATTTTTTGAGACTTTGGAAAAAAAAATAAGAAGCAGTTAACTGTTGACTCCATACTGAGCCGCAGAGTCAAAGCATTCTATAATAGACATACTCTTATCTGACAATGTGAATGTTACTTCCTTTGCATTATTATTATTATTATTGCTTAATATTTCGATGCGACAATCATCTGATTTCTTTTCTGAATGTATTTATCTTTGTTAATTCTTTACGAGGTTTTTGTTTCTAGTCTTTATCTTAAACATTGTTATTGTTATTAAATTTTAAGCCTTTTTAATTCTGTGAAGGCAAAAAGTGGAAACCTAATAAACACATGTATAAGTAAAAGGCGAAAGATTTATGTGATCTGAAGAGAAACCAGAGTATAAACACATGTATATGTCAAAAAAAAAAGTCCAATGAGAAGGGGTATAATGGAGAGAACTGCAGTACATTCACATGTATAATTGTCACATAGCTGTTAAAAATGTTTTGGAAAAATACTGATACAATGTTACATTGTTTTAAAGAGAACATAAAAATTCATGCATAAAGCATGACCAACTCTGTAGGAATATCTTGCAAAATAGTAAGAACACCAATATTAAACACTTATTATGTGTCAGATAAAGGACTAAGCAATTTGTAGACTATCTCATTTAAACTCCACAACAACTTTACAAAGTAGGTATTAATAGTTCCATTTTATAGATGAGGAATCAGAGACTCAGAGGCTAAGTAACTTGGCCAGTTTCTTAAATTACCTGTTGCACTGCTCAGAGAAAAGACTGGGGAAAAATGCCTAAAATTTTTAACAACAGTACTCTCTGGACAGTGCAACTATGAATGACTTAAGATTCTTTCTTTGTAGTTTTCATTATTTTCCAAAATATCCACAATAGTGTTACTTTGTAATTCAGAGAAAGAGAAATTTTATTTTATTTATTTATTTAATTTATCTGATTTTTTTTTTTGAGACAAAGTCTCACTATGTCACCCTCTGTAGAGTGCTGTAATGTCACAGCTCACAGCAACCTCAAATTCTAGGGCTCAAGTGATTCCCTTGCCTCAGCCTCCCAAGTAGCTGGAACTACAAGCTCCCGCCACAATGCCTGGCTATTTTTTTGTTGTTGCTGTTGTTGTAGCTGTCATTGTTGTTTGGCAGGCTCAGGCTGGGTTTGAACCCACCAGCCCCGATGTATGAGGCTGGCTTCCTAGCCACTGAGCTATAGGCCCCAAGCCTATTTATTTAAGACAGAGTTTCATTCTGTTGCCCCAGGCTAGAGTGCGGTGGCATCATCGATCACAGCAACCTCAGACATCTGGACTCACCTGATCTTCTATCCTCAGCCTCCCAAGTAGCTGGGACTATAGGCACCTGTCACAACACTAATTTTTTTTTTTTTTTTTACTTTTAGTAGAGACAGGTCTCGGTCTTGCTCAGTCTGGTCTCAAACTCCTGAGCTCAGGTAATCCACCCACCTCAACCTTCCACAGTGTTAGGATTACTTCCAGGCATGAGCCACCATGCCCAGTCACAACTGTCACTTTAAAAGTAAATCACAAATTAGCTAGGCATGGTGGCCTGTAGTCTTAAGTGCTTGGGATACTGAGGCAGGAGGATTCCTTGAGCCCAGGAGTTTGAGGTTGCAGTGAGCTATGATGATGCCAGTGCACTCTAGCCTGGGTGACTGAGTGAGGCTCTGTCTAAAAAAAACACATCAACAACAACAAAAAGAAACAACAAGGGCTGGGCATGTTAGCTCATGCCTGTAATCCTAACACTCTGGGAGGCTGCAGTGGGTGGATTGTTTGAGCTCAGGAGTTTGAGACCAGCCTGAGCAAGGGAGAGACCCCATCTCTAACAATAACCCCATGTTGTGGCAGGCACCCGTAGTCCCAGCTACTTGGAAGGCTAAGGCAAGATGATCGCTTGAGCCCAAGAGTTTTAAGTTGCTGTTAAATATTACGCCATGGTACGCTACCAGGGGTGACAAAGTGAGACTCGGTCTAAAAAAAAAAAAAAAAAGCAATAAAAACAAACCAAAAACTCATTTATTGTGGAGAAATGTTGTAAAAAATGTGCCAATTGTTCCAAGCCACATTGAAGAACAAAAACTACTAACAGTAATATTAGCTCTTAGCAGTGACATTATTGGTGTTTTGCATTTCAAAAATTTTGCTTCTCTGTAAATTTCTATAATTAATTCTTTGATCCATTCAACAAATACTTACCATTTGATATGATTTATATTTATAAAGAAGAAAAAAATAAAAAATATATAGTGTAAATCCTAAGTTGTAAATTTTATTTATAAAAGCAGGGAGGAAGGATACACTAAAATATTACTAGCAGTTATGTGTCAGTGGTGAGTTAGCAGAAATTTTTTCTTTTCTTTCTACTTTCCATGCTTTCCCAGTCTTCAACAACATATGTTACTTATATATTCTATTCATGGCTGTGTCTCCAGAGCCTAGAAGTTACCTGGCACATCATAGGAATTCAAGAATAGTTATTGAATGAATGAATGCTTTTGTGTAAAAATACCCTCAAAAGATAGTTTTTAAAAGCAGCATTGACATTTTATTTATTCATTACCTTATGGTAGTTGGCGGACTTCACACTCAACCTACGCTTTGCTATGCTAGAGAAGGCCGAGGTGTAGCAGGGAGTGCCAGTTGTCATTTACTGGGTGGTGGTGACAGGGAAAGCCATGTGTATAGATAGGAAGGGAGAGTTTATAGGCAGAAAGGGGGACATACTATTCAGAGGAACTTCCCAGTCTTGTTTTATTGTATTTATGAAGACTCTGTTCAACCTTTAGGACAGCTGGAGGTAACACATGACTATACTACCTACATCCACTGAGGACAGAACTCATGCTGTAAGAGCTGGTGGTGATATCTGAGGCTCACAGAAGAATGGAAGGGTGAGGTGAGGTTGGGATGACCAAGTCATAAGCTGCTATTTTATTTGTAATTAAGCTCATTTTTCTGTTTTTGTAAATTAACTTGGATCACAAATCCTAAGAGAAACCAGATATGAGGCCAATATGGGGATAGTCCCTTGGCTGGTACATGAATCAAGCTGACTACCTGGTATCCACATTTCCACTTGGCTGTGCAACTCTTTATTTATTATGGGGGAAGTTATATGCTATAGGGATATGAAGCATATGGGATGTAAAGATTCCCCAAGATCACAGAAGGTAGTCCTTATGTATCTTCAAGGATTATTACAACATAGAAAGTCATTCCAGAATGACTGAATTCATCCAGAATCCTCTTTCTCTTATACTAGAAGTTCTCAACCTGTGGGTCATGACCCTTTTGTAACAATGAAAATACATCCTGCATATCAGATATTTACATTATGATTCATAACAGTAGCAAAATTACAGTTATGAAGCAGCAACAAAAATAATTTTATGGTTGGGGGTCACCACAACATGAGGAACTGTATTAAAGGGTCGCGGCATTAGGAGGCATTAGGAAGGTTGAGGATCACTGTCTTATACCCTACTACATAATACATAGGCAAATTCTGTTGTTCTACCTTCAGACTAAAACTAGAATCTCACCACTATCTCTCTCTGACCTGACTTGGATAACTGAACCACTCCTTACTTCAACCCATGGCCGGGGCTGGGTTTGAACCCGCCACCTCCAGCATATGGGGCCGGTGCCCTACTCCGTTGAGCCACAGGCACCGCCCTCTTATACAAGGGCTGTCCAAATTGTCTCCAGTCATTTATGTCTCAATTTTTCATATGACCTGGCTGAAGACTTTCTGAACAGGCCTTGTACATATTTCCCATTCAACAGTCACAAGATCCTTTTAAAACCTATCTCAGATCATGTCCACATAAAAACTAACAGTTACAATAATGCTCTATCCATGTCCCACAATTATGTTATCTCTCTGACCTAATTTTCCACAGCTTTTCTCTTTACTCACTTCACTCTAGCCACTCAAACATCCTTGCTGTTTCTGAAACATGCTAGGTATGCTTTGCTCTTGTAGTATTCTTTTTTTTTTTTTGCAGTTTTTGGCCGGGGCTGGGTTTGAACCCGCCACCTCCAGCATATGGGGCCAGCGCTCTACTCCGTTGAGCCACAGGCACCGTCCTCTTATAGTATGCTTTACAGAGCTGCCCCTGCCTCCTTCCACGTGGTCCTCTCTCTCTCCCCTGGGATATCTCCTCAAATATTACCTTATTAGAGAGAACTTGAGTGACTGCCTATGTCAAATGCCCAACACCATCTCATTGAGCTTGCTTTAATTCTTCAAAGCACTTGTCATTATCTGGGACTGTTCTGTCTATTAAGTGTGTCTGATTTTCTTAAACATATCATATGATTGCAGTTCCTCACCTTTCGAAATGGGTGTGGCCGTGTGACTTGCTTCGGCTAGTGAACGTCATGTGTCATTTTCAGGCATAAGCTTCAAGAGTCTGTGTGCAATTAATCACTCTTTTTTTTCCCTCTCCTACAAAGACAAGCCATACCCTAGATCGGTGGTTCTCAAACTTCCTCATGCCACGGCCCTTTAATACAGTTCCTGTGGTTGAGAACCACTGCCCTAGATGGTGATTTTCCAGGCAGTCAGAGTCCCAGAGTGAAGCTACACAGAACAGAGCCTCCAGCTGACCTGCAATGAACGCACAGTGTAAGTGAGGAATAAACCTTGTTGTTTTAAGCCACTGAAATATAGAGTTGTTTATTGCCACAAGATAACTAGCTTATCCTGATTCTCACATCCGCTGACACAGTCCATGTTTACCTGTTTGCTGCCTCCCCTTCCCCACCTCTAGACTAGAATCTCTGTGATGGTAGAACTCTGTAGGTTCACTGCCACACAACTAGTGCCTAAAACAGTGCCTGACACACGGTCGGCATTTCCTATTTGTCGATTGAGTAAACGTACGATAAATTGATTCACACCAGCTGATACAGGAAGATTTAACAATGGTAGGGAATCTAATTCTGCACTTGTCTACAAAAACCTTCACTCTAGCTGATCTGAATAAGAACAAAATTGTATCTGCTTCATGATCAGAAGTGTGGCCGCTTATCTCACTAGACTCAGTTTGAAAGCACAAATCGCCTATGGGTACATAACATAGCTAGTCTTGAAAGCACATAAAGTAGCTAAAGTTACAAAACAAATGGAAATCTGGCAGACTGCTGAGGGGACTCAGTGACAATCCATAAATAAAAAGCATTAACAATGTTTGTGTCCATGCTGAATGCTGATGGGGTTTCCCTTCCCGTGTGGACATTAGCATTTGAAATGAACTGAGCCTCGGAGGTCTGGGATTTTATCTGCCTTTATCGTAAGTTGGTGTATGAGCCCCTCTAAGGACTTCTGCAAAAGCTGTGTGTGCTTCTGTGAGCTGCTTTCTTTTCACGCACTTCCTCCTGGTATGCCTGAATTTGGGTGCAGATAATGCGTTTCCTGTACCATGTGGCACAGTACAAGGAAACTCATTGTATCCCTACTGAGGAAGAGGACATCTGTAAGTAGTTTTTAAGAGTGGACTGACAGATCCTGTTAGGGGGACTTATTCTCCCAGCTCCATTTGGTGGATGAAGTGGATCATGTGACAGCTGTGCATAATGAACCGCTTCACTCGCTGCCAGTGGGAAGCACAGCCTATAAAATGCGAAGTCTCACGGAATCAGTGAGGGCACAGTAAGCTGGTCACTTAAGAGAGAAACTGGCCTCATTCTGAGTTGTCGTTTCTTATGCTATATACAATGCACCAGTGTTACTAGACACTTTGGCATTTACCTTCTTCCCACTCTCTACACCCCGACAAAGTAACTGCCTTTCCAGTGTGTTCCTAATTCACACTGGGAAGGCAGTTATTGCTGCATACAATTCCCTAAAGAGCAAACATTATTCAGATTACAAGTAATCATCCATTAAATGCTCTTGCAAGGAGTTTTTATATTTTGTCATAAAAAAAGGAAACATATATTACATCACAGAACAGGATTATTGGTTTTTTGCCTCTTTCCCATCTCTTTTCCTCTCATCTTCTTCTATATTTCTTTTCTTTTCTTTTTTTTTTTTTTTGAGATTGAGTGTCACTATTTCGCCCTCAGTAGAGTGCTGTAGCGTCACAGCTCACAGCAACCTCAAATTCTTGGGCTTATCGATTCTCTTGCCTCAGCCTCCCGACTAGCTGGGACTACAGGTGCCTGCCGTAACGCCTGGCTATTTTTTTTTTTTTTTGACTGCAGTTGTCATTGTTGTTTAGCAGGCCTGGGGTGGGGGGGCTCGAACCCGCCAGCTTCAGTATATGTGGCCAGCGCCGTACTCACTGAGCTACAGGCGCTGAGCCTATATTTCCTTTCTTTCTCTGTTCCATTAGGTTCTTTCTTTGTCTACTCCTTGGAAATTTTCTAATGACTATAATCATAAGGGATATAATTTGTCTCCCATTTTCCATGGGTGGTATACAACAGTGGTGCCCAGGCTGAAAAACACAAGCTGACAAACCTATTCCAGGAGCGGTCCAACTTGCAGCTCACCACTTCTGGGTCACTAAGGAACGAATAATGAATGGAGAAATAAAAAATAATACAGCCCCTAGTCCCAGAAATGATCATTCAAGTAATGATGAAAAAGGTGATAAGTCAATTCAATGGAGCGTCCCTATTTGCTAGGCACTGTGGGGAAGCTGCAGAGACAGAGCACGTTGACCTTGATGTGAAAAGCCAGTCAAGCTTACGATGACAGCTTACGATGACGCATCCACATGCCGCAATGACTGCACAGATCACAGGCTTTAGGTGTGAACAAGCCTACTGAGAGGGAAGATTTCAGTAACAGAAATTATCAGAATAGGCTTTGGGCAGGACGCAGAAACTGAGCTAGACCTTAAGGGACAGGTAGGTTTCCGAAACTGTAAAAAGAGCAACATTATTAAAGAGGTCAGTTGTGCATGACATCTACACTGAATTCAGCTGTTTGTGGCAACACTCTTCATATCCTCAGTTTTCCAATTAACCATACATGTTAGTTCACACACGTCATCTAAGGAATATTTTTTTTAAATGTTCACCAGATGCTAGGGTAAGGCAATTAATCACAACATACCCTACAGCTGTATGCTTTAAACTGCTTATTAAGATAGTGGAATTATTTTTCTTATATACCAGTGAGTGTCACGGATGAAACACTGCTGAACTTAAGGAAAATAGGAAACACAATCTGGGAAATGAGAGTTTAATCTTCCAACAGCAACAAGACAGTTCATTAACCTTCTTTTGGAGACTTAAAAATATGGCAGTTTTGGCTTTCCTGAGTCTAGTGGATTTTCTTTTGCAGACAGAAAGCTGACACTGGAGCACTACAGAGAACCCACCAGTACCTTGGCATCTTCTTGATTCTGAGGCTGGCTGGCAGCCTCTGGTAAAAAAATCCCTGGCTCTTTCCTGCAGAGAAAGGGCAAGGCCTGGCAGCAATCGCTGAGTTCACACAGAGACGAAAGTAACTTGTTCTCCAGTGACTTGTTCTCAGGGTCAGCAGGGGTGGAGGTGAGAGGCAGCTCAAGGCCAAGTGATTGACTTCCTGACCCCTCCAGGAAAGTATAGCACTCTCTAATTTATTCCTAATTGGAATACTGTGCTGTGGTTTTCCTGGCCACAAGATGTGCTTTTTTAGCTATTTGCTCTCAAAAGACTTGTGTTAGACTTGAAGTAGTTTTTTCAACACCGAAATAGCCACCACCTAACACTTATTACCAAAAATGTCTCGTGTTCCCTTTTCACATGCCTCAGTAATCTGGTTTCTGAGGCTTTCATCCTGGGGCTGTTAGTGCTCATGATTGCGAGGGGTAGGAGGAAAAAATCAAATAGAGTTCATGACAAACACTAACTGTTTGAGACTACCTTCCTTATTCTGAATGCCATGCATACTTGAATGTGGTGCGCACAAACAAGGTGTGCATGTGTGCACAAACACACACGTTCTCACACATCACCTATTGCACCAAAAAATATCATGATATAAAATATTATTATTTGAGTTTAAGTCCTGATTGCAGTCCTTCAGTTAGGAGCACCTAAGAAGCATAAGTTTGTAGATGGCCGAAGGTACAGCTAAGTGATCGACCTGAAATCTAGAATTTGACTGAGTTGATGATTCTGCTAGATTTTCCCTTAGTGCTTTCATTCCCAAACTCTGCAACCCCACTTCCTGCAGAGACTGAGATTATAGCAGACACTACTCAAAAATAAGATTTCTTGAGAGGCTCCCTCTAGAAAATCAGCATGCAAAAGCCATTTGGCCCCAGAAGCCAAAGACTCTGGGCTACAGCAATTGAATGTTAAAGTCACAAAGAACAATAAAAGAAATCTGGTTACTATGTTTTAAAGTGTCTATTGTTTTCAGCCTTAACATTAGCAAAATCCCCCAAAAAGGATTAATTTTTTTGCTTTTATAGCCTCTATTTAAATGAGGAATTATTGTTAGTACTCCTAAAAGATGATGAAAAGTTAGGTGTTGGATGCCCTCTGAAAATTACTTGTAATAATTATATTTGTTAAACTGAGCAATCCTAATATTGTATGCTATATGAATCAACTTCCATTATTCTTTAATGACTTTTTGTAATTATTTTGTTTAAAACTTTGCCAGCTTGACTTATGTTCACCTTGCTGTGCAATGCTTTAAAGGGCATTTCATCTAATAGCAGAGGAAAATGATAAATTATAGATGCCAAATAATATAGTAGTGATTTAAACAACACTAGAGTAAAGTTGTAAGCAACAAAGTAAAAAAAAATTCCCAGTCAACCTCTATGTTAGAAGTAAAAAAGAAATAGCTGTTCGCATAATTAAAGAGAGACATCAACATACTTGTTAATTTGCTAATCTGAGGGCTTTAAAAAAAAACTTGAAATCATAAAGCAAAATACTGGAAATTTTCATCAGCTTAAGTGAAGAAGTTCTGTATTTATGAATGAGTATGAAATAATTTTAAGCATGCTCTGGAAATAGAGCTATCAACAAGGAAAAAAACAAAAACAAAAAAACTCAGTCTCAGTCTCTTAAGCATTTGGGGAGTTGAACAATGAGGTGGTTAAGAGTTTTCCTGGGTCTAAATTCTGCCAAAGTCCTTCCTCAGTGTGTGACTGCAAGCAAGTTATGTACCCTTTTTGGGCCTCTGTTGCTCAGCTGTAATGTGGGAAATATAGTGATTCTTATGTCATAGGTTATTGTGAGGATTATAAATAAAATACAATCTAACAGAATTTAAGCACTCAATAAAAATGGGCTATATAATATCTTACCATTTCTCTACCCAAAAATTTCTGATGATTTCCTCTTCTTACTCTGAGTGAATGCCTAAATCAGTGGTTCTCAACCTTCCTAATGTCATAGCCCTTTAATATAGGTTGAGAACCACTGGCCTAAATCCTTACCATGTCCTACAGGGCCCCACCCAACCAGCCTGTTTTCTCTCTGTCTTGACCTCTGACCACCTTCCCTCTCTCTCAGCTCTGGCACTCTGGCCTCCTTCCTGGCTATTCTTCAGATACGATAGTCAATATAAGCAATGGCCCCTGCCTCTAACCACCAGACAACATTAGGATGGGAAGAAATCAACAGTCCAACTTCCTATAAATATGGAGACCAAAGTCTAGAAGGGATGTATGTCTTGTCCACGGTCACAAAACTGGGACCAGATCTGGTTTTCTGAGTTCCTTAGTTCTTCGTTATAACATACTGCCTCCCTTATCTTTGTGCAGAGGGGTATCATGAAGCATGTGTATTCAATGTGCTTTAAGAAAAAAAGCCATCTGGTTAAAGTTGTGTAAGCAGTACAGGAGCCAATAAAGACTGCAGGTGTGGGAAAGGTTAGCAATAGTTCAGGCAATAAATAGTAATACTATAATGAGGTTGGTAAGAGCCAAAATGGGAGGAAAAGGGTCAAAGTTACAAAACTTTGTGATAATGAACTTGATAGGACTTATAACTGACTTAGGAGATGAGCTTAGAGATAAAGGAAGAAAAGTCAAACCCGAAGCAAGCACAAGTATGGCACAGTGGTTAAGACAGATCTGATTTCAAATCCCAGATCCACATGTTTGTTATATGACCTTTCATTCACTTAATAAATATGTACTGAGCACCAACATGGGCCAGGCACTGTTCTAGGCACTTTGGCTATAAAGTAGACACAGACTCCTGTTCTTCTGGAGCATATATTCTAACTATATCTTACTCATACAAGCCTCATACATGAAATGGATAAAACAGCATTCATTTATATGGTTGTGAGGATTGAGTGCTCAATGAATTAATTAGAGATCATTATGCCCCCATTTTTTTTTTTTTTTTGAGATAGAGTCTCAGTTAGTCACTCTTGGTAGAGTGCTATGGTGTCATAGCTCACTGCAACCTCAGACTCCTGGGATCAAGAGATTCTCTTGTCTCAGCCTCCCAAGTAGCTGGGACTACAGGCAACAGCCACAATACCTGGGTAGTTTTTATTTATTTATTTATTTTTATTTATTTATTTATTTATGAGACAGAGGCTCAAGCTTTCACCTTGGATAGAGTGCTGTGGCATCCCAGCTCACAGCAACCTCCAACTCCAGGGCTCAAGTGATTCTCCTGCCCTCCCAAGTAGCTGGGACTACAGGCGCCCGCCACAATGCCCGGCCATTTTTTGGTTGCAGCCGTCATTTTTGTTTGGTGGGCCCGGGCTGGATTCGAACCTACCTGCTCAGGTGTACGTGGCTGGCGCCTTAGCCACTTGAGCCACAGGCACAGAGCCAGTTTTTCTATTTTTAGTAGAAACAGGGTCTTGCTCTTGCTCAGGTTGGTCTCCAACGCCTGAGCTCAAGCAATCCACCCACCTCAACCTTCCAGACTGATAGGATTACAGGTGTCACCCACTGTGCCTAGCCTTATGCCCAAAAGTTGAGTTTCTGCAACAGGGATAAAGGTGATATTAACAGAAACTGTGAAGTTAGAAATATCAGATAGTCTTGAGGCAAGATCAAGTGTGAGTATATTACATTATTAGCCCTTTAGCACCCCAAGTTTCTAAGAACAGGTATAATCAAGATTGTTACAGAATTTGATCTGTATGGTTACCTTAGCGAACAGTAGTCTGGACTCACCTATGTGTCCCAATGTCCTTTAAATAAATAAGTTGAGATTGTAACCAAACATCCCAGATTAATAAGTTTGACCCAAGCAAGGGAGGCATGAGAGGCCTGTGTGGCATGGAAGGGCAGCTAATTTGTGCTACTGGATCTGGGCTCTGTATCAGTATGCGAGAGCCAGAGGGAATTGGTAAAGAGCTACTGTGTGGTTAGTCAGTAGGCAGAGATGAATACCTACTTATTCTCTGAAATCCACTATGAAGCTGTACTGTTGGAGCTTACGATGGCACAATATGCAACCTTCAAGTGGCTTAAGAAAATGCAATTCCAGACTGGAGGCTGAGAAGAGACTGTGAACAGAAACCAGCACTCTGACCATGGCAGTACCTAGGTCATCAGGACAGAGTGATTTGGGGGTGCCCACCAAGTCTGTATAGGTACAGCTGGGAAAGCAAACTAAACAGCTAACAAAGTCCAAGAATACCAGATCGCCAAGAGCTCCATGTCTAGCCACCCGTAGTTCTCAAAGGGTGCTTCCTCGACCAGCAACATCAGCATTACCTGGAAACTTGCTAGAAATGCAAATTCTTAGGCCCCTTCCTAGACCTACTCCTGGAATCTCCAAAGATGGCTCAGCAGTCTGTGTCTTCCCAAGCATTCAGATGATCCCCTGATGTGTGTGCGCTAAACCGAGACAGACTGTCGAGTCTGTAGCTAGAGGCCTCCAGCCTCCATTGCCCCCTCCCAATATATATCTTCCTTGAGAGAGGCAGGCACATCCTATATTTACATTATTTTGTTTGGTTCATTTTATTTCGTTTATATTTTTGAGGCACAGTTTATATTTATTTTGTTTGGTTCATTTTATTTCGTTTATATTTTTCTGTCACCCTGGATAGAGTGCCGTAGGGTCATCATAGCTCACAACTACCTCGAACTCTTGGGCTCAAGACATCCTATTACCTCCTCTATTTTTAGTATAGATGGGGTCTCTCTCTTGCTCAGGAAATATTTTCATAACTAAAATAATCTAATGTCTTCCTTTAATTTTTTTTTTTTTTTAATTTAAGGGTTGGCCTCTGGAAAGCATTCCAAGTATAAAGGCCAAATATCTACTTTTTCTACGAGCTTAGAAATGGAAGTGGTTCTTCAGGGCAAACAAAAACCTTTTCATCTAAAATTTTAATTGAGACCAATTTCGGTGCCCTGGGAATAAGTTCCAATGTTTGGCTCAGGTTTTCTGGCACCGAGCACTGGGCCCTGGCCTCAGGCCTACACTGGGTCACCTTACAGCTGCACCTCAGGGCTACTTGCCAAGAAGCTGGTCTCATGGCAGACTACCCCGTGGCTTAACACCAGAACACTGAGCCTGCATATCCAACCTGGCTGTAAGCAATTCATGTGACTGCAACTCTATCTAGCAGACCACTTGGAGGAATCATCTCATGTAGCATTGCAGCACCCTCTGACATTTCTGGGTGAAAAATAGAACTAATTTTCTTTAGTTTGTTTGGGGGTGGAAATGAGTATTTCTTGAAGTTTAATTTACAACCAGAAAGTTGTAGCTTGATATTCCCCTCACATAAGAGGGGGAACTGTGTCACTTCCATTGGTAGTGCAGCCAAGTTTGTAGCAGCTCTTTCTTCAAAAAAGGGGAAGACTAAAGACCAGATAACCTTGTTCAGGAATAAGAAAATCAGGATTTGAAATATGGCCTTCCCACTGACCAGGTGGGAGTTTGGAAAGATATTTAATCTTATATCAGTTTCTTTATATACAAAATAAAGTTTGGGCTCATTAAATGATTTTTAAACCTCAGTCTTAAAATTTTATTACACACATATGCATGAAATATATTTATAGTTTTCCTATTTTGATGTTACCACTTAAAAGTTATCTTCTTATCAGAGAATTATGAATTTCTAAAAATCTGATGTTTCCATTAAAGATGGAATTTAAGAACAAAGAATTACAGAATTTTAGCTGTTCGATAATTTAGCTCTATGCTCATTTTGCCTTCTTCCCTCTTCCTCTTCACTTTCCCTTCTTCTGTTACTGCCCAACTGGCTGGTATTGCCGGCTGCTCAAGGGAGTGCCAACACACGGAGACAGCAAGAGCTGTGGTGGGGAAAGAGCTTAATAGTACAGGGCACCAAGTGAGGAGATGGGAGAGACTTCTCAATCCACCTCTCCAAGAGATTGGAGGCTATGGGTTTTTTTTAAAAAAACTTTATTCCAATTAATATGAGGATACAGTATTTAGGTTACAATGTTCTTACTTTCAGGGTAAAGTTCTATTTGTTGAAGAGCCCCTCACTGAGGGGGCATGTTATACACCCTCACAATGTGCACAATTAGGTGAGGTCCCGCCTCATGCCCTCCCCCCTTCTGCCATACGTCCTCCTCCCTCCCCCCTCCCTCTTCCCTCTAACCCCAAACTGCACTATAATAGTGTTTCATTGTCTTAGGGACATATAATTGTTTATATATTGATTTCATATTAGTATGGAGTACATTGGATATTCATCTTTCCATTCTTATGATACTTTACTAAGAAGAATGTATTTCAACTCCATTCAAATAAATGTAAAAGATGTAAAATCTCCATCTTTTTTAGTGGCTGCATGATATTCCATGGTATACATACATCACAGTTTGTTGATCCATTCATGGGTTGATGGGCACTTAGTTTGCTTCCATGAGTTGGCAATTATGCATTGAGCCGCAATGGAGGCTAAGGTTTTTAAAGATAGTTTGGTGGACAAAATGCTAGGAAATTGTGTCTGCTGATTGGCTGAGGATAAACAGATAGGAAGCAGAAATTGTCTTCCTGCACTAAGACAGTTTCTGAGTACAGGGTAGCAGGACTTGGTAAGTCAGTTCCCATGTATGGGCACTGGTCCAGTTGGTGTCAGTTGGTTACCCAAATTCAGAATCTGGAGGATATCTCAAAGACCAGTCTTAGGTTTTTCAATGACAATATTATTTATAGAAGCAACTGGGGAAGTAAATAATCTTACGCCAGTTAAGGATATGTCACTCCTGAGCAGTAAGCAGTTATAGGAAGGTGATCTAGGGAACAATGGCTGGTTATGTTTTTAATTATGCATATACCTTTGTAGAGTTCAGGCTCCTACCATAGTTTCCACCTTGAAGCCTTTTATTAATTTTATAAATATTAAATCAATTTTTAAAACTGCTTCTTTTTTTCAACAAATATTTTCCATATACATGAGGCACTGAATTAAGTGCTAGGGACCAAGAGTGAGTTCTCAGCCTTAGTGAACTTCTAGAACAGTAGAGACAGATAAGTAAACAGGCAATTAAAATACAATGAAGCCAGTGCTACAGTAGAGGGGAGCATGGGTGCAGTGGAAGACAGAGGCCAGTCTGGGGGTAGGAGATTGGAATCAGGAAAGGATTCCTGGAGAATTGATATCTAAGTTGTGGACAGGGAAGGGAATGCACTTTTCTAGGCACAAAGGCATCATGTGCCTTTGCAGATAGCAAAGGGACCTCTGGAGCAGTAAGGATTGCCCATGGGCATGCAAATGGCGACAGAGCTGGCAGTAGAAAAGAGCTCAAAGTCCTCACTCTAAATTCACAGGCTCAGTTCAATGTCAAGGACGTGAATTAAAAGTTTGGGTTTTTTTGTTTTTGGCTGGGGCAGGGTTTGAAACTGCCACCTCTGGCACATGGGGTCAGTGCCCTACTCCTTTGAGCCACAGGGGCTGCCCCCAATGAATTAAAAGTTTTTGTCTTTATTTTTTTGTGTAGGTGAAATATGGTGCCTTTGGTGTCACCAATTTAATTTAAGACTCAGGGCTTGTTACTGGGATCTAGGGTTAGGATTTCCTGTTTCTGGCTCCAGTGTCTTCAGCAGTAACTCATCAACACAGCACAACCACGTGGCAGGCTCATCATGTGAGAAGCAGCACCACCAATCTACTCTAGGGAGGAGGATCTTTCATAGGGATCCTTACAAAACAACATAAATTGTCTTTTCCATTGCTCTCCAAAAATAATTTGGAGTTTACAAAATCCAAATTGCAGCTGCCAGACCTGCCAGTAATATCTTCAGTTTTCACTGACTCTACCTTCCCTTCACTCCCTCCATACCTGTATATCCTTTTGCTGTATAGCATGGATGAATAAGATCCCAACTCTGATTGAATTGGGAGGCAAGTGTTTGTTAGTGATGGCTCAGTTACAGGACAATTATAAGACATAATGAGATGATTGTCTTCACATATTTGAAGGATTAGATCTATTTTGTGTGGGTTTGAAGTGAAGAATAAGAACTAAATAGGTGATTGTAATTTTCCTAAATAAGACAAACTCAAGGCTGGTTGTATTGGTAGGTAATGCATATTCCTACACCAAAAGTATTTAAAACAAGGGCAGAGTGACCACTTCACTGGGATGTTATAGAGGGGATTCATGCCTTGGATAAGATTTGGATTGTAGAGAGAGATTGAATACTTCCAGCTCAGAGCGTCTGTGATTCTATATTTTCACAGCTGAATTGATCTAATTGCTCTTGTTTCTCATCTATTCTATGTATGCTCAGTCCTGGTTAATTAGCAGTTCAGCACATTATTTTTACATTTCTAAGCAAAGATACACTTACTGTATATTGTGATACATAAGGAGACAATTAGTAAGGTTTTTATATAATGCTAATGCATTAATTTACTTACTGCTAGGTAGTGAAACTACTGCACTTAACGTTAGCAGTCCCAACAAATTCGGTACCAGGGACAAGTTTCATGGAAGACAATTTTTCCATGGACTGGAGGGTGGGGAATGGTTTGGGGATGATTCCAGTGGATTCCATCTCCACCTCAGATCATCAGGCATTCCTCATAGGGAGCGTGCAACCTAGATCCCTTGCATTCACATGAGGGTTCCCGCTTCTGTGAGAATGTGTTGTCACTGCTTATCTAACAGGAGGCGGAGCTCAGGTGGAGACGTCAGAGATGGACAACAGCTGTAAATACAGATGAAGCTTCACTCCCTGCCTGCTGTTCACCTCCTACTGTGCAGCCCGGTTCCTAACAGGCCATATGCTCACACCAGCCTTCAGCCTGGGTGTTGCAGGCTGCAGCCTTATGTGAGAAAACGGGCAGTTTGGCATGTACACATATGTACACACCACACTCATATGTCTATTCTGGCACACACATACGGCCTGTGTTTACTAGTATCTATCTTCTCACACACCCAAAGGAAATTTAATAAATTCTTCTTTTTCTTTCTTTCACCTCTGTTTTTTTGTTTTGTTTTGTTTTTTGAGACAAGGTCTCCTTCTGTTGCTGGGGTGCTAGAGTGTAATGCCATTATCATAGCTTGCTAGAACCTCAAACTCTTGGCCTCTAATGATCTTCCTGCCTCAGCTTCCCAAGTAGCCAATGCTACAGACACATGCCATCATACCCAGCTATGTTTTGTATCTTTTCGTAGAGACAAGGTCTCACCATGTTGCCCAGGCTGGTCTCGAACTCCTGGCCTCAAGCAATCCTCTCACCTCAGCCTCCCAACGTGCTAGAATTATAGGCATGACCCACCATGCCCAGGCTCACCTTTTTTTTTTATTGTGAAAACTGTGCTGCTGAAACATCTGTTTAATTTATATACAGATATGGAGACAGTGAAGGCAAAGTATAGTCAGTAAAAACTGAAGATATTATTGGCAGTTCTGGCAGGTGCAATTTAGATTTTGTAAACTCCAAATCATTTTTGGAACACAACACAAAAGACGATTTATATTGTTTTGTAAGGCAGACTACTTTGTTGCCAACATAGTAAAATAAAACATACAACTTCTTTTTATCTGCTTTCTATGCTCGGTGCATGTAATGTATGTGTTATAAATCAAATATATTAAATAATACTTTCATTTTAAATGAATATTTGGGTAACATATTACCTAAAGCCTAAAATATATATGTTTTGAAACAACATAGTAGTGTTCAAAAATGAGGGGGAAAAAAAAGGCTATTTTCTAAGTGTACAAAATCAAACAACATTAAAAGGACCAGTCAAAATGAGCTGGCTTTTCCTTAAAATCCGTGGGACATAAATCCTTTTAACATTATTGCGCAAAAGAATGTATCCTGCACTATATTCTACTTTAGAGAGAAGCTTATGCACAGCTATACTTTTTTAAAGAAAAGTATCCCCTAGCCGCTGGCAATAACAGTTTATTGTTCACTGAAAAAAATGCTGGGGGTGGCTCAGCTAGCCCCAAGCACTTTGTGGAACAGTTACTGGGACAGTTGTTTACCATCCTAAGTACATGGGATGAATGAATTGTTTCTCTCAAGGTAACCCCGTGGAGAGCTTCTCTTCAAAAGGTCAGAATCACGGGCCTTTGCAGGTTAATGTAAAATCAGTTTTATGTTGTACTGACCTGGTAGAGCGCGCTACCCAAAACGGCAAGCAGAACTTGTAGAGACAGCAGCAAGCAGCTATGTATGAGCTGACAGACTTCTTTTCCCTTTGAGTTTTTTCTTAAGATGTGAAAGTGTTTTCACAAACCATCTTTTTTACCACAAAGAAGAATAAAAGCAAGGTGACACCAGGAAAAAGTCCCCTGAATCACAACATGCACAGAGCCAGAACCCAGGTGGGGAACTGAGCAGAAGAGGGCAGTGGGCCATTTTGAAAGGAAGAAAAGGCAACTGGGAGCAGGGGATGGAGACAAAGTTTGCAAAGCAGGGGACAGATGACATAGAAGACGCCACGGCTGTGTGCTGCAGCTACTCTAATAGTCTCCTCTGCTTCAGAGCAGGGGCAAATATGTTTAGAAATGAAAGGCAAGAGGGGAATAAGAAAAATGTTCCTTCCTGGTTCGGCACCTGTGGCTCACGGGCTAAGGCGCCAGCCACGTACACCTGAGCTGGCTGGTTCGAATCCAGCCCGGGCCCGCCAAATGACAGTGACGGCTGCAACCAAAAAATGGCCGGGCGCTGTGGCGGGCGCCTGTAGTCCCAGCTACTTGGGAGGCGGAGGCAAGAGACTCGCTTGAGCCTAGGAATTGGAGGTTGCTGTGAGCTGTGATGCCACAGCACTCTCTCCAGGGTGACAGCTTGAGGCTCTGTCTCAAAAAAAAAAGTACCTTCTATTTCTTTTTTTTTTTTAATTTCTTTTTTTTATTAACTCCTTTGTACATAGATCATGAATACATTTATGCCATTGTGGGATTCAATGTGTTGATTATTTGTTCAAATTGGGGTGCTTACATCTTACTGTACCTTCCATTTCTAACTGACTAGAATATAATCTTCACAGAGCTCGTCCTGTTCTTTTTTTTTTTTTTTTTTTGAGACAGAGCCTCAAGCTGTCACCCTGAATAGAGTGCTGTGGCATCACAGCTCACAGCAACCTCCAACTCCTGGGCTCAAGTGAGTCTCTTGCCTCCACCTCCCAAGTAGCTGGTTGTGGCCCTTATTGTTGTTTGGCGGGCCCAGGCTGGATTCGAACCCGCCAGCTCAGGTGATCGTGGCTGGCTCCTTAGCCCGTTGAGCCACAGGCGCTGAGCCCATCCTGTTCTTAAGAAGTGGTTATTTTTAGGATTCAAATACAGGCACACTAACCAGCAAACCCTATTTGCTTCTTAGCTGCAAACACAATTGGGTACTTCACAGTTACTAACAGCACACTGTAATTTGTAAGGCAACTTGTAAAGACAAACTTGTAGTTGGAGCCTTGAACACTAGCAACGATAACAATCTAGTAATATGATAGTCTGTGGCCTTGCCTGAGATGCTTTGTCACTTGTAACCTCAATGTTTATGTTTATATGCCTTAGGCCATATAATGGCTTTGGGTCATTATTTCTTGCTTTAAATTCAGTATAAATGAGAGCAATTGATCCATCCACTCTGAGATGATTTCCAGGAACTCTGAACCCTACTGAACTCTATACTATGCTAAGAATTGGCACTAGTTGACTTGAAATCCTACCTTGAGGAAATAGATATATGACTGGGGAGGGAGAGGGCAGGAACAGGCCACACACTTCCCTCAGGGTCCATAGTCCTAAACAATATAGTTTTCAGCTCCTTGATAGCAGACAGCATTTATGATTAGACAAAAGATGTTCCTTAAAAATATCAAGAACTGAGAAAAGTACAAAAGAGGAGGGAAAAAGTTAACAGTAACTGCATAGTCACTGGGCTGTTTTACAGATTAAAAAACAAATCAGACACAATGATTTAGCAATTTGGCTGTGTAGGGTGACTCAGCCTATAGTTCTAGCACTTTGGGAGACTGAGGCAGGAGGATTGCTTGAGGTCAGGAGTTTGAGGCCAACCTGAGAAACATAGCAAGACTCTGTCTCTAAAAAAAAAAAAAAAAAGAAAGAAAGAAAGAAAAAGAAAAATTAGCCTGGTGTGGGGCCCACACCTGTAGTCACAGCTACTCAGGAGGCTGAGGCAGGAGGATTGACTTGAGTCTAGGACTTTGAGGTTGCTGTGAGCTATGATTGTATCACTGTACTCTAGCCCAGGCAACAGAATTAGATCCTGTTTCAAGAATTTAAAAAAAATTAGTAATTTGCGTAAAACCACAATGGAAAATCAGACTTCAAATAAACATTTGTGAGACTTCAGAGCTTCTTTTTACTACTACAAGATGGCATGGGGGTCTCAGAATTCTATAGAGCTCTTCCCTTTTATGATTTGTAAAATGCTGACAGAGAATGCATATTTCACTGTTCAAAAAAGTTTAAGCCATTTCCTAGGCTATACCCCTTTAGAGGGCATTCTCCTGCAGACTCTAGTTAGCCACTTAAGCTTGCTCCAAGGTCTCCCACCAGGCCTGAGTGAAGACCTAGGTCTAACAGGTGCATGATCTCCCAACTCAATTAGGCATGAAGAAACTTTGAATGAAGAATCAGGAAGAGGCAGTGGCCCATAGAGTATGTTGTTGTGGTCTAAGCAGTCTTAATTATAACAATAATACTCCGAAGTACAAAACACTAAGTTCTGTTGAGATGTAGTCTTACAAGCCTGTTTAGAGGACTGAGATAATTTCACCAAGCAATTTGACTAACAGATAATAATGCTGGCCTTCAGTGTGAGGCCAGATCCATAATCTGAGCCCACTGTACCCACTCATAAAGTATGCTCCATGACTCTCCCAACTCTATCTATTACAGAGGTGGTATTTCCTCCTTTTCTCCACATGCGTCCCTCATTCCTGCCTTCGTGCCCCACATAATGTTGAATCTTCTGTCTAAAATGCCTTTACTAAAATGCCAGAACAGCAAACCCTACCCTACCTTCCATGGCCCCTCTCAAAACCCTCCTTTTTAGGTTCAGCGCCTAAGGCTCCAGCCACGTACACCTAAGCTGGTGGGTTCGAATCCAGCCCGGGCCTGCCAAACAACAATGACGGCTGCAACCAAAAAATGGCCGGGCGTTATGGAGGGCGCCTGTAGTCCCAGCTACTTGGGAGGCGGAGGCAAGAGACT
>CAUYRH010124487.1:0-22682 GCA_963574655.1 Perodicticus potto | reverse complement strand
TGTAGTCCCAGCTACTTGGGAGGTGGAGGCAGGAGACTCGCTTGAGCCCAGGAATTGGAGGTTGCTGTGAGCTGTGATGCCACAGCACTCTATCCAGGGTGACAGCTTGAGACTCTGTCTCAAAAAAAAAAAAAAAGAAAGAAAGACATCCTTCACATCCTTCTTAGTAAAGTATCACAAGAATGGAAAAAAAGAAAATATCCAATGTACTCAATATTAATGTGAAACCAATATGTAAATGATTACATGCTCATATGAACAATGAAACACAATGGTATTGTAGCCAGGGGAGGGGTGAGGAAGGAGAGGGGAGGGTGGAGGGCAACTGGCGGGATCTCACCTAATGTGCACAATGTGACGATGACGAGCCCCGCAGGTAAAGGGCTCTTTACAACTTGAACTTTACCTGGGAAGTGAGAACAATGTAACCTAAAAATTTGTACCTTCATAATAATTTGAAATGTGAAAAAAGGAAAAAAATAGGACAAAATAGCCAAGACTTGTAAGAACTTAGAATTCTAGTTTAACACACTTATTTTCATGTGTTTATTTTCCAGAAACAATGACTATCAAGTCTGTTTTCAATAAAATATATATATGCAAGTGACTTTTTAAACAATTAAGTGGGACCCAGATGCAAGATATTAATTTCTGTAGTTTATAAATCTGATTTAGGTGTTCTTTTTAATGAAAACTCTGCATCAAAAACCATGTGCATGTCACCTGAAGTTTATTATCAGAGCACATTTCTTGGGAAAATGGAATTTAATACATGAACCACTCAGATAACCGACAACAATAGAGTGAGTCAGAGTTGTATTAAGTGATGAACTGAAGAGTGATCAAAGTGAAGGCTGGATTCCCATGGCACGTGAAAAACTCTTAGCCACATTGTCCATCTCGTTAGCTCTTCTGTTTGTTTCCTAGTCTAACTGAAGAAGCTTAAAGACCCTGTCCACCTATTCACCCCTTAAAAATGCAGCAACACTTTCAGTTGTTCCCAGCCTCAGCTCTAGACTCCGTTCATATCCTGCTTTGAAAAGCACTGGTGCCTTTCCTCATCTCCAAATAACTGATTTTATTAGTCTGCATGTGGCATGGGGATATTTTTAACTCCCAGGTGATTCTAGTGGGGAGCAAAGTCGAAAATCACTACTCCAGATATTTTATGGCTCAGTAACTTACTAGCTGAGTGATACAGGGTGTCCCAAAAGTTACCTCTAAAGCAGCGGTTCTCAACCTGTGGGTCGTGAGCCACAGGAACTGTATTAAAGGGCCGTGGCATTAGGAAGGTTGAAAACCACTATCTAAATAAAGGTACGATCTCATTGGTTTCCATGAGTGTAAAATGAAGAAAGTGAGTGAATCATCTTTAAAACTTTTTTCCAGACTGAAAAAGCATTTGAGTTTCTATTTCTTAGATACATACAGAGTCAGCTGATTTTTTTCCTGAAAGACATAGAAAATGCTACAGGAAGGGATTTTATTCATCAATCTTGATATTCGTACATATTTTTGGAAGATTTAATTACAGATGTGAGCTGGACTTAACATCTCTCATTCACAACAGAAAAAGTATGAAAATGGGAAAAAGGATGAGTATTTCAAAAATTATTATTAACTATGACCATTTATATATTTTATAATTATTATTGCTTTTTAAACTTATTATACAGGCTCTTTAGAAATATTGGAAAACATGCAAAAGTTTTATGTAGACTTTGTATGGCTATGCAATTCACATAATGCAAGTGAAAACAAAAATTATAGAACCTTATCACATGGCACTGTTTATTATCAAGTGCTGTTATGTTTATGATAACTCATAAAACCAGGAGCTAAAAGTAATAGCATTTTAATTTCAAGTTTAATTGACATGCCATGAAATCCATCCTCATCTGATTTGCCCTCTCAGCCGTGTGGTTTGACTCACCCTTTTTCTTGAAACATTTTCTTCACTTGGCCACCATTATTCTACTTGTTTTCCTCTTAACCACACCAGCCATTATTCCCTCGTTTCTCACTGGTTCCTCCTCTGTCCTGTCCAAACATTGGGGTGATCCGGGGCTCAAGACTTGACTCTTCTCTCTGCTATCCACCCGCTTCCCTAGATGGCCTCCTTCAGTACCAGGCTGAGTGACTCTGAAATCTGACTCCTGACCTCTGTCCTGACATCGCTACCTGGATGTCCGATGCACGTTGTAAACTTAGCGTGGTCGAAAGAAATTGTCAGTTTCTTGCTGTTACCCCTCCCAAATCTGCTTCCCTCCCAGACATCCCCATTTCAGTTAATGGCCCTTCCATTCACCTCTGCACTCTGAGCTTGTTTTATCAAAGTCCACACGCAATCTAAGCAATTCCATCAAAGTTCATTCTCAACCCGTGTATCATCACCTGCTCCACCACATCTTAGTCAGCCATCACCTCAACCCCAGCCACGTCTAAAACCTCTGCATTGCTTTCTCTTCTTTCCGTTTACTTCCTTTTGGTCTGTTCTCCAGAGTAATCTTTTTAAAACATAAGTCATATCACGTCACTTTTCTGCTTAAATTCTCTAGTGACTTTCAGATCCTAAGTTCTTACTGTGGCATAACGTCCCTAGAGATCTGGCCCCTGTCTACCTCTTTCTATTCTTTTTCTCTGTCATGCTAACCATGTTGTTTTTTTAACAGCTTAATTAATTTATACACCATAAAGCTCACCTGTTTAAAGTGTACAATCCAGTGGTTTTTAATTCTATTTATACAATTGTGCATCCTTCACCATAACCTAACTTTACAGTTTCATCATTCCGAGAAGAAACTTTGTACCCATTAGAAGTCCTTTCCTGCCTCTAGCCCTAGATAACCACTCATCTACTTTGTCTATTTATGTACATTTGACTATTCTAAAAAATATAAACAGAATCATAGAATATGCATTTTTATGATACTTCCCATGATGTACTGAGTGCAGCCTCTGTCACCACCTGCTTCCATATCATTGCCAAATAACATTTCAGTGTATGGATATACCACATTTTGCTTATTCATTAATCAGTTAATGGGCAATTTTGTGTTATTTCTACTTTTTGGCTATTATGAATAATGCTGCTATGAACATCAATGTACAAATATGTGTCTGTGTTTTCATTTTTCTTGGATAGATACATAGAGGCGAAATTGCTGAGT
Source organism: Perodicticus potto (assembly GCA_963574655.1). NCBI lineage: Eukaryota > Metazoa > Chordata > Mammalia > Primates > Lorisidae > Perodicticus > Perodicticus potto. The sequence goes on along the minus strand of CAUYRH010124487.1, from coordinate 19,512 downwards.
CGTGTAGTAATCACGTTTAGCATTTTGAAGAACTGCCAAACTGTTCTCTAAAGTAGCTACAAAATATCACTGTCCCACCAGCAAGGAATGAGGTTTGATTCTAAATTCTCCTCATCCTTACTGTACCTGTAATTGTCTTTTTATTATATCCATTCTATGAATTAGTATCTCCTTGTAATTCTGATTCACATTTCTTTAAGGACAAATGACTTTGAGTAACTTTTCATGTGTATATTAAACATTCCCATACCTTCTCTGGAGAAATAGCTATAAAAGTCTTTTGCCTATTTTTAATTGGGTTATTTGACTTTTATTATTGGATCGTAAGAGTTGTTTATATATTCTGAATACCAGACCTTCCTACACATATGTTGCAAGTATTTTCTTCCATTCTATGGATTTTATTTTCTCTTTTTTGATGTTCTCCTTTGAAATATAAAAAGATTTTAATTTTGATGACGCCAACCTATCATTCTTATACTCCTTCAGTTTCACATCAAAGGATCGTGGCCTCGTGGACTTTGCTCCTCCTGTATTTTCTTCTTGAGTTTTACTTTATTCTTCTGGCTTGGTGCCTGTGGCTCAAGCGGCTAAGGCGCCAGCCGCATACACCTGAACTGGCGGGTTCAAATCCAGCCCGGGCTGCCAAACAACAATAATGGCTGCAACCAAAAAATAGCCGGGCGTTGTGGGGGCGCCTGTAGTCCCAGCTACTTGGGAGACAGAGGCAGGAGAATCACTTACTCCCAGGAATTGGAGGTTGCTGTGGGCTGCGATGCCGCGGCACTCTACCCAGGGCGACAGCTTGAGGCTCTGTCTCAAAAAAAAAAACGAAACCAAATTTTTTATTCTGCATGTGAATATCCTGCTGTCTCATCACCATTTGTTGAAACATTACCTTGAACTCTTTGTCAGAATAATTTGATGATAAATGTTAGGGTTTATTTCTGGATTCTCAATTCTGTTACATTGATCTATATGTCTGTCCTTACTCCATCTTATCGTTTCTTGACTTTATAAAGATCTATCCATCTTTACGACATTTACAATTGCCTGTTTTCTCTGCTTAGGAAACTTAAGATCGCTTTCAATTTTTCTTACTGTTCATTGCTTGATCTTTAACATCATTCACATTTCTGCTCAAATGTCATGTATTCAGAGAGCTCCCCTTGCCTACTTTATTTAGAACAGCTGCTCAGTCCCATTCATTCAATCTCTACTACCTTTTCTGCTTTGTTTTTTCCACAGCTCATCTCCCTACATGTTATTATTTGTTGTTGTTTATGTCTGCTATCTGTCTCCCTCTTTAGGATGTAAGTTCCATGACGTCAAAGTTTTTATTTTTTTAACCTTCCTGGGACTTGGTGAGAATCAATAACTATATGTGTAATGAAGACATGAATCATAATTTCTGCAACCATTTTCATTTTCAATGCTAACATGATTTCTCAAAGTAGTTGATTTCACAATTGAAGCACTCTGTGAATAACTAGAATTCATTCTAAAATTGATTAAGTGTTTGAACAGAGCTATCATATACTTTTGCAAATGTGTGTTTGAAAGTATACTGGAATATACATGCATATTATCTTATTAATTTATTTATCAATTGAAAGTTGATTAAGTGCTTTGTGGAAGCTGTTGCCCTGGATAGTTAGTGAAGAGATAATAGATGTAAGAAAGTCTCTTCACCAGAAGTTCTCCGTAATAACCCTCTGAGGGTGTAGGCCTGGAACGGGGCTCAGAGGTGAAACATGCTGAGTTATAAGCTTTCTTCTTAATGCTTCAGAAATTAACAACCCTCCAAATGGGTGAAAACCTTACCTTAAATTTCATACAGTATAAATGTTTGAGTTCTAGTTGTTTGAGTTATCAAGAAGATTTTCAAATAAGTGTATAATTTAATTTCTTTTTAATAAAAGATAATAAAGGTTATTTTATATTTAATTTTTGTTTTTTAAGAGACAGAGTCTCACTTTGTCACCCTTGGTAGAGTGCCATAGCATCACAGCTCACAGCAACCTCCAGCTCTTGGGCTTAGTTGATTCTCTTGCCTCAGCCTCCTGAGTAGCTGGGATTACAAGCAGCCACCACAATGCCTGGCTTTCTATATTTACATTTTTTTATTAGCTTGGACACTCGATTACAAGTGACTCAATATAATAAGATATAAGCAAAAAGAGAATGTTTTGACTCATTTAAGCTGAAATTCCAGGGATGAGGCAGGCTTCAGGTCAGTCTTCATGCTGGGCTCAGTGGAGTCAAGACTTCCTCCCTGGGGTTTCTGTCTCAGAAAGACTTTTTCCCTCATGGTGGAAAGATGGCTATGAGAGTTTCAGATCTTCTCAGTTTTAAAACTAGTAAGAAAGAGAAAAATTCTCTTTTCTAGAAATCATAGTAAACATCTCATAATTCCTTTCTGATTGGGTGCTTTGTTTTAGGTCTAGATAATGTGATGAACTCAGAGCTTACAGGTGGAGTGTAAGAAAGTGGGTGGTTCTTCCAAGGGAAATTATGGTATAGCTACCAGATGAATGCATCTTGAGCAGCAGAAACAACAAAAGCTGAGTAATAAGCACTGCAAGGAAAAAGAATGGTCACTAGAAAGCAATCTGTTATATTACCAGGTATCTTTTATAATGATACACCCTAATCCTGAATTACACTACACACACACAGAACCTGATTTCCCGTGTTCCTCTGCTACTAGGTTTTAGAGCACTGTAGGAGCAAGTCAGAAACTTACCCTCTGTGAGTACAGATTATACAACCTCATTGCAACGTAGCAATTCATTTTGCAAGGAAAGCCTTTCTGAAGTAAGGCCAGTATTATAATTGGAGTAAGATTAGCAGAGACCAGAAGCATCAAGTAAAGTCAACTGATGGAAGCGGCTCCAAAAGGCACAAGCGTACCCGATCACGAGAGTGCTGCATATGTTTTCACCCAGAAATTGAAATACTATTCTTGTTAAATAAGCTGGTTGTTATTACAGCTTCCTTGAACTGACCTTTTCTGGAATGCCACATTTCCCCTTTGCTAATCCTCTTTTGTGTCTGACGGCGGCAGGGCTATGAGGTCGTCTCTTCTCTCCTTTACGTCCTTGTGGGCCTCAGCAGCAGGTGCACTCCATGGATGGGAAGTGAATACTCTGTCTGACATGCTTTATGAGACTCAGCAGTCACAGCACAACCTATGAGCTGTATCCTGAAATGCCCGAGAGTAGTCTAGCTGCAGACCAAAACTTGTTTGCTTATCACATTTATAAGAACCACAATGCCATCTTTATTATTTCGATTATGAAAAAATATAGAGGCAGTTTTTCATATAACTTGGCATGTGTGAAATTTGTTTCTCTTAGATTTTTAGTGCCCTCCAGATTTACAATGATATAACTAGGTAAAGTCACTGCTTCCAAAGAGAACAACTGGAACCTGCTCCCAGCAATTTGCTTCGTAAATGAATCCGTTGCATTTTTTTGCTTTCAGGTTTTACATCGGTCTGGGGAAGGCAGGTACCGACATCCTCCACATAATACATGGTGTATTGGAAAGATATAACCCCAATTTTAAATAATTTAACTGGAAATGTATAGATACGTGTGGGAACACAAAAGAAAAGTGGTTTAATCACACCGGTTACTTTCTTCTCATTTTATAATTGATAAATAACAAAAAGCTACACCAGGATGGTGAACACAGTTAAATTATCCCTCCCAGATACAAACGTTGTATGTTTATAAACATAGACTATGAGCCATATAAATACAAACTATTACAAACTGCAATTTCTACCACCCTGTTATAACTAGTTTTAACAAATCTAGCTCAGTTGAAGAAAAAGTTGTAATTAAACATATCTTTAAATATAAGGGAAAGTACTCACAACAATGGCATTTGCTCATAACTTAGAAACTGTTTATTAATGACTCTACCATAAAACTCGCATTACAGGATAGTTTTTTGTACCTGGGTTGCAAGTGCATTATGTAATAATCAAACATTATGTTTACTGTTGTGAAATATGAGTTAAGGATGGTCCCACTAAACAGACAAGCCTAACTGATGCAGGTTCCAGTGACAATATGTGCAAATTAAGTCAGGAAGAGGATTCAAGTGTGCCTGGAACTACCTACAAGGTAAGGATTACAGGTCCCTTTACTGTAAAAATACAGAGAACATTTTGAGCTCTTGGATTTCACATAAGCAAATTAATAAGCTAAGCAAGAATGATGGAGAAAAAACATCAAGCTACTTAAGAAAACAGACATTTCCTTTCACCTTTAAGAACTTTCTGATGTACATAAAAATACAAAATAGATGCTAATGTGTCTTCTGATTTTTTCTTAACACTTTATCAACCTTTCGTGTGCCCGCCCTGTTAACACTTGTTTCACCTTGTCCCAGGACTTACTTCATACCTAAGAGTTACAGAAGCAAAAGCATGTTTTTATCTTTATGTAACCCAAATATGCCACCTCTTGGTCCCCAGACTTTCCGTCATCTGGGGTCACCCCGTCCCACTTTATACGGAGCACTGGCTTTCTCAGGAGTGCCAGGAGTTCTGAGGTTGTGGTTTCCTGAAGTCACCCCTCATGCTGACTGCCCCCTGCTGACTTCCCGACCCACACTCTGTATCTCCTTTTTATGACGATGGCCGTCATCTTGCTCTGGCCTCACCCTGGGCCATCATTCCCCACGCTGCTGGGAAGCACTAGACTGTCCATCGATGACGGGTCCTGGGGAGGCAGGGCCGCCCCGAGGATCAGAGTATTAGCCTTCACTAAGCCTGTAGTGGCCATGCCCTGTCACAAAGCCTCCCACTGTTGACCTCTTCCTCAAACCGGCCCTGCCACACTCCTCTCCTCTCTCTTCTGAGACCCCGCTCCTCCTCCAGAGCTGCTGCCCACTCCGAAGTCCCAGCATTTCACTTCTCCTCTTGTTTGAGAAGGGCCTCACCGAGCGATGGCCCTTCTCCAACAAAAAGCCCAACAGCTCCTAACCGTCTACCAAGGAGAGGAATTGTGTGACTCTGCTAGAAAACAGAGGCACCGTATCAAACAAGCTTTTCAGGATCCATCCAACTTCTAATCTTGAAAAACAGCTAACCAAAATTTAGTCCCATATGCGATAACAAATAAGCCTTAGTAATGGCTGCTTGCCCGGCGGTTTCAAGCTAGTTTCTCTCATAACTGATGCCTACAGGAACATTAAAGCTATTTTTTTCCATTTTTACTGCCTTTTGTATACGAAGTCAACATAGGTGAGGCAAAGGACTCAAGTGAAATGTGAATCTTTCTTACTGGGATGCAGTTGTATAAAAATAGTCACCCTTTACAGATGTCTTTTTTACATAGTTTTGTGTGAGAATTTGATTACCTTTTATGTCTTTCTTACATAGTTTTGTGTGAGAATAGAAAAGAATCCCGGCCTCGGATTCAGCATCAGTGGTGGAATCAGCGGACAAGGAAACCCATTCAAACCTTCTGACAAGGTAAGAAATGAATTCCTTGTGGACAATTTTAATTAGAAAAATACTGTCTTGTACTGAGGTAACAAAGGTTAAAAAAAATTAAGCGCTTTTAGTGTGTTTCATGAGCTATGAGGCCAATTAGAAACTTTTTAAGCACAGGGAGAAAAGAATTCCCTGCCGTAGCTTGACAAATACTGAGAATAACTTAAGCATTCTGTTTGACATGCGGGCAGGGGGTTCTATTTTTGTGGGGCTTTTTTGGGTTTCGGGGAGTATTTTTGCTTCACACTTATATATACATTTGTAATGAAAGCTATATAGGCAATTTCTAAGAAGTTGTTTCCAAAAATTTACTTGCAAATCATTTATTTAGTATTTAGGAAAATGTTTTCTCACAGTAACAGAATAATTCCATAGCAATTCACTGCAGGGGTAAGCTGATGTCATCTTTAGCTCAACTCATCAGGCATGTAAAGAATTCCACTAATACAGTTAGGGAACTGAGAAGCCATAGCAAACAAATGTTTTATGAAAAATTGGAGTTATCATCAGAAAAGAATGAGGTCCTCGTCCCGTGCTCACTCCAGCTTGTCAGGCTCTTGAGTGAAGGTGCCACCAGGCCGACCGTGACCTTAGCCGCTGCCTGGGCTTGCAGCTTGCTGTCCACATCACGTGCGGCCCAATTCCAGTGCAGACCACCTGACGTCTGTATTTTTAGAAGTTCACTCTGATCTACACAATGTGTCCTGCTATCATCAGTGTTTAATACGCTCAGCTTTGAATCGACCCGTAATTATCATTCAATGATAGTTGAAATGATCTGCCTCTGATTGCATTAAATTTAATTGTTAAGTGACATCATAAAACCTTGAGATGATAAAGGAAGACGAAGATTACAAAGACTTATATGAATAAAACCTCAACAGGCTCTTGACTTGCCTTTGAATCATAACCTGGTCACCTTCAAATCCCCCCCCCACAGATGAATTTCTGATTATGAGACTTGCTTCTGAAAAGCCATGGATGCCTGCACTCCGGAGATCCTATAGCCTGAAGCAGAGGCTTGGATCCATGGTTTCCTTTCCTTCCTCCCACTCATCTGCTTTCTTATCCTCGTCCTTCCATTCTTCCTTTCCCTTCGGAAGAAGTAAGTCAGGAGAAGAGGTTGACCAAAGAGGGAGTCATTCACCTGGTTCATACCTGAGGAAGGAAGAGCCTGGAGGGAGCTCTCAGTCCCCAGCGTCATCAGGCTGGGGCAGCTCTCCCTACGTAAGGAACATGGCGGGACAGCCCCACACGGGCGGGGAAGGCCAGGAGGCACATCTGTCTCCCAGTAACCATGCACGTCCATTTTGAAGTGATGGTGAGGACACCATTGATTTATTAGAGCTAAAATGTTCATGTTTCAGGCAGACCAGCTATTTCCTTTTTTTAAAATATATTATGAATACATCTTAAGACCAAAGCCTAAAAGTTCAAAATTATCAGAAAAATATGATGTTTATTTATAAAACCCCCAGGCCTTGGGCCTCATCCTTCCTGACCTCTATGGCCCTCTCTCTGGTCTTGCACCTCCAGTGAAAACTTAACGACATTACCATTCTTAAGGCAGTTGAAATTCAAAAGACATGTGTTTCATTATATTTTTGGATGCTACCAGGCAAAAAAAAAAAATATTTTTAAATTGAGGAGGAACAGCTTGCTAAACAGGCAAGACGTCAGAAGCTGTTGTATTTCTGCTATTCTCAGCGCAGAAGGCTGGATCTGAGGCCTCCACGTCGTTAGATGCAATTCTTCCACTGTGATGGATGTGAACATGTTATAGCTATTAATTTAATTTCTCATTGTAACATTCTGAGGACTTCAGGGAGACAACTATGTCTAGGAGCTTATAATTTGCCTTTTCGGTTAAATGTAACAGAAACTCAAATTATATAATGTTTCTACTGAAAGATTTCCCCTCAAAAGCACTTTTCTTTGGCTGATTACACTCTAAAACACTTCACAAAGTGAATCTCTATTATTGCAAAATTGGTAAGAGTGACTGGAAGTTCCTAATCTACAGAGGAATGTCAATACTGCTCTCAATTTACTGACCACTTTTGGTGACACACCACACACACCAAGGATACTTTGGTAATAGTGCTCAGAGGATCTGAAGAGGTTGGTTCTGACAATTTACACAAAAATTTATTCCACTCGCAAAGAAAGGGATTAGGCTTTTGGAAACTCAATTGCATTTTTTAGGTCCAGTGCCCTGTTCTTATAGTTATTGTGTAAAATGTAGAACCCAGTGCCAAGCCCTACCGAAAAATATTAAAGAGTAAGAAAATTTAAATGACCTAAAATGCCCCTTTCTACAATGTTAAAAAATAGGTTGTTTTTTCATGAGTTAGCTAATTTACAACCGGAGGAGAGAACCAAATTAAACAGATGTTGAAATGTAACAGATGCTGCCTTAGTCTGAGGGAGGTGCTTCATAAGGAGTCTGGTCATGGAAAAGTTTAAACTTTACTGTGCTACATGCTCTATTTTAATAAATAAGTTGTGGATTAGGCATGTTCTCAGAAATACATTATATTATTTCATTTTCTGTTCAGGGATGTTTGAATATTTTAGCTGCTCAAAATTCTAAGTATCCAAGAACATCTGAGGGGCATTGAGGATTTTCTGTACTAACATATAAAGCAGTAAAGTTGCTTCATTATTGTTGATGAGAGTCCCCCTTTCCACCCAAAGTCCAGGACCAGTGTGCGAGCCCCCAAACTGATTACAGACAGGGAAAGCCTGAGGAGTCATTTCAAAAGGCGGAGAGTTGGGACTGAGGCAAAACTGAGCTGTTTTGTTCAGTCTGGCAGAAGTTCTGACCTAAATTCTAGAGTAGTGTGGGATTATTACAGAAAAACACTTAAGAGAGCCCAAAAGTTAACTGAGGCTATACAAAGAATTCAGGATTCACGTATGAGAGAATATTTTGTACCAGACTTTGACAGTTTCGAATGGCAACTTGTCTAACAAACTTACCTTCTCTCCAAGACCCAAGGAGAAGAGACAAGTTGGTCTCCTGTATTTAAAGGGCCAGAGCACACAGGCTGGTCCCAAAGCTGCGAGGTCGGGCAATCCACCCGCCTCACCTCCCAGAGTGCTAGGATCACAGGCACGAACCACCTTGCTAGGCCTAAACATGCATCTTCAAGGTGAAAACCAACTGATCAATACAATGTTTCAAACCATAATAGTGTTTCAAATGAAACTAAAATTATGGCAAGCTCAAATTAAAGCAAACAGTTTTATGTGTGTTGATACATTGGCTAAACACAGTCCTCTGAAAAGTGAAAAATATGCAGCCTTTTTTTTTATTTGATATAAGAATTTGAAAACAGATTTCAGTATTTCTGGGGAGATAATATTTTGGAGCACTTGTGACTCCATTTTCAGTCAACATAAATGTGCTATCTGCTGATTTTCTTTCTTTTTTTTTTTTTTACATTTGATATTAAGTTTTATTTAAACAGGTAAAAATTTATACATCCTTTTAAAAACAAAAATCCAAAGTCAGTAAGTGAATCAATAATACAAACTTGATTATAGTAGTAATTAAAGTAGAGGTAACATAATTAAAAAGGGGGGGGCAGAGCACAATTAGTCCTATAGTCGATATTGCTAGAACAATGTTTAGTAGTTTAAAAAAAATTTACTCACCACGGAGCTCATTATTTTGCAGTTCAATGTCAACTGGGGCCACCATTCATCCTCTCAATGAAGTATATGAAAGCCATGATCTGATTTATCAAGCAGAGAAACTGACTGTCAAATCGGCAAGATACTGTAAAGAGATGAAAGATTTTGATACAACCAATCTGACAATTAAGCAATAAAAATAATTGCCTTTTATTGAGTATCTACAATGTTCTGGGCACTGTATTAGGCCCTTGATATACATGAATTTATGCAATCTTTGTAACAACTTATTTTACTTGAGGGATATTATTATTCCCCACTTCCCTGAGGCCCAGAGGGGTTAATTAACTTGCCCAAGGTCACTTAGCTGATCTGTGGCAGATAAGATTTGAGACCAAATTGACCTGACTCCAAATTCTTTTCTCTTAATAAGCACGATAATATGTTTTTCTATCTGCAAATGCCACTTAGCAGAAGAGCCACATGACGAATTTATACCCTGTAGAATTGAGACGAATATGATATTTTAATATTGAAAGTATTACAGAGTCCTCTAATTAGTCATAGTCTAGATACTTGCTTCAACAAGTCCTTGGAAGTCAGCATGGATTCTCTACCGAGTCTAGATAATTAGGAGCACGTGGTACAGGGTAGATTCCTAAGCAGTTACACAACTTGTGGACCAAGATACCCTTACAGTGGTGATTCTGGCAACGGAGCAAGCTACAGTATTCCTTGTCCAGATTTACGCATTCATAAAATAATAATCAATGACTGCGAAATTTAAGGAATTTACCAGAACAATTTCCACAGGGTGTTGTTAGGAGGAAGACACTGCATTAAGAAATGACTGATACCAGGCCACTGCAGTATTTCACAGGGAAATCCAGGACTCTGCAAATGAAAGATTTTAATGATGAATTCCCAAAGCCCATCATTCAGGGACTGACAGCCTTCGTTGCTCCATTTGAGGAAAGAAAGAACACGAGCTAGATTTTAAGGACATTAAAGCAGGCCCACGGCCCCTTTTTCCATGTGCTTCAGAGGGACCATGCTGAACAGCCTCGTGAGCAGTTCAGTAGCTGGATCACAATAACAGTTGTTTGTGGATCCAGCCTTTCCTTGAAGGACTTGAAACCTGGAAATATACATAGAGGGTCATTGAGGCCAAAGAATTACTTATTCTCCACCATTTATGAGATGGTCATACACCTAAATTTAGCAAGTGCCAGAGGGCTTAGCTTACCCATATTTCTACCAAGTTGGGTAATCTAAACATAGCCACAGATAGAAGAAACAAATCCATATTCTTTCTAAATTACCTAAATTCCAAACCTTAGAAAGAATATGGGAAGCAATGGTAAACATAAAATAACTATATGTAAATGTCCTAAAACTTCAGAATGAATTACAGTAACTTATTTACATGACTTTAAAATTATTGCTTCCATGCCCAAACAGCCTACAACAGAACTTAATCCTCTCCTCTTTTGGCCCCACCTCTTTGTGTAGGTAGGGGTATATGATTAATATCAAGAAGGGCAAGTCTGTCAGAAAGGCAGAATTAAAGCATTTATTTGATGCCTTTACCTGAGGATAACAATACCCAGAGACTTACATGGTAACGGCAAGCTCGAAAACACGCAAGAAAAGTTTTCCAGTTTTGCTCAGCCTCTTGGCATTGGATGATCCATAAACAGAAGTGTACAAAAGAAGCTCCTGAACTTATGATACAGGTGCACACCACGTATCTCCTGGCTGTCAGGCACTCCCCAGGGGTACTCAACACAAGAATAGCAAATACATTTGCCTAGAATGCCACATAACACAGGATTTAAATTGATTAAATATTAAACTATATATAGCAGGGTGGCACCTGTAGCTCAAAGGAGTAGGGCGCTGACCCCATATACCGGAGGTAGCTGGTTCAAATCCAGCCCCAGCCAAAAACTGCAAAAAAAAAAAAGTCATAAACCATATATAGAATACTTCTTTACTTTGCACAGCTACTAGGAAAATATTATTTATTTTACACATTTTTTAATTTGTCTTGTATGTAATATAATTTATATACCTTTCCTGACTTAATTCCATGCCAAGTAATTATGTAAAGCAAAGCAATTGGGAAAAAAATCTATAAATTACATGAAAATGAAATTCAGAAGCAAGGTATACAGAACATATGGTTTTACACTGTACTCGAAACTAAATTTAGGAAGGGATGGAAACCACCTTTTTTAATGTGTAAAATTGGATCTTTAAACATAAATTTCAAGCATAAGTTATTTCAGCACACAGCCGATCGCTTCAGCTGTATCAGTCACATTGCAGTTTGAGGTTCTGAATGTCACATGGTTGTTTGAGGACATTAAACATGAGATTTGGTTTTTTTCAATAACAAATGAATTTTTTCCTGTTCTGTTCATTGTCTCCACATGGGATCAAAAAGTCCCAAACCCATCAGGATCACTGGTGGGAATGTCGTCCTCACAATCTCCTGTTAAGGGTGTTCCTATGGGGATATGGTCACTTAACACATTTTTTAAAGGTATATATGGTAGTGTGCTTCATCCGATTGGAAATGTCACTACCTAGACATGGTAACATAAAGAAGACGTGCATTTCACTCTACCCCACGGCACCTGTGCACAACCTTGACTGAGGGCCGCAACTCCAGGAATTCACAGCATAGAGGGCACTTGCTCCTGGCCTTTCTGATGATCTGATTTCACTGCCACTTCTAAGAAATATTTCTAGCATGTTTATAATGACATGTTTGCTGGTAAATAAAAGATACCTAGGCATTATGATATGACATGAATTTCAGCTTATGAAAGCAAATAAATATCAAATAATACCACATTAAACCTATGGGAATTGTGTTTTGACAGAATATAGCTTTCCACAAAACAACTTTTAACTTCAACAACCTTATTTTAGCAGAAGTGACAAATAAAAGGTTTGATGGAATTCTTCACTTTTCAATTCATAATTTTGAAAAGGCGCAGAGTAGCAAAAAATTATACAATTGAAGGGGCTTGGAGGAAGCCTGCAGGAATGATTATCAGAAAACTTATTAGTGATAATATTTTAGAAATAGCTAGAAAGAAAAATCTACAGCCCCCTCAGTTACCCACTCCTATCTTTAATAGTTTTTACTATTTTATGCTATTTGTAAAGCTGAGAAGAAAAGCCATTAGGTGCTATGACAAAAATCACTAAGCTGTACCAAGCTTAGCAATCCAAATATTCACCACTAGTGGGGCGTCTCATATTAAAAACAGGCTGTAAAGGTTTATAAAACAAAAATAAATAGAAAATATTTCTTTTGTTTTTTTTCCTAATAGGCCAGAAATCCAATGAGATAGAAAATGAAGGCATGTGATCATTGACTTATATGACAATTTAAGTTGAAGAAAATTCTTTTTCAAGCTCAAAAATTTCACCAAAAATATATAGGATGCAAATGTATTTTCAGTCAGAGTAGGCAGATATCCCAGAGATGTTTAATTGTTAAAAATAGTGAGAATACTGAAGCAATTCATAAAATTAGAAACATAATTATAAAGTAACCAAAATCAAACACAATTTCAGCTCTTACATTCAAATTCCCTAAAAGAACATAGCCCACAATGATCAACATCAAATGATGAAACATAGGCTAGTGGTTAATATGCCATTTATAGAAGTAATCTCAGAGACAAGGAAATGAATTGCTTGTTTTGTTTTTTAGATGCTTTTACCAAGTCAGAAGGGCAATATTTTGAAAACCGTATATTATATACAATATTATATTCACTATTTTTTATTAAACTAAATACTATATATAGTTTTTTCATTAAACTAAATACTATACATATATATGTATATCATATATATTTCTTTTTCTTTTGGCTACCAAAGTTTTAGAATGACCCAAAACAATGATGGAAGTCCAAGGAACAAACCGTGTATTTCTTCTGCTAGGATGCTATAGGTAGCACTCCACCATATTGCCACCAAGATATCATAAAGCCACAACTCCTGTGAGTTTCATCAGTGTCCTTGTTGCTCCAATGCATCATTATTATTATTATTATTATTAATAAATTTATTACAAATGCAACAAAATGATTTCCAATTTAATATTTAGTTTAATGACAAGAATAGTGAAAGAGCTCGAAATTTCTTTAAACATCTCCACATAAGATTTTTATGAAATTTTTTGAGCATGTTGGTCAATTGCAGAATTTTGATTTGTGGCTCTCTCTGGAATATTCCAGGTTTCCAAGTTTTTATTTGTGAGTCTCTCTGGAATTTTCCAGGTTTCTCCCGACGAGTCGTCTTTTACAGATTCTGCACCCCATTGTCTTGTGAACTAAAGCCCAGCCACACCCCGCAGCACCACGTCCACCTGCCAGTGCCCCCTTCTCTCTCTCCGTCTCTTCCTGACTTCCCTTCTTCAACTTCTAATGACCCTGAGATAAATCTCTGATCTTGCTGCATATAAATTTCTCAATTGCTAAGGTCTCAAGTTATTCAAAACCTAAAATTTGATAAACAACAATTAACCTTAAAATATTTCACAATCACACTTTGGATTGATGGCAAGAACCACTTATAATGCCTTTATCCTTGCTGTGTGCTGTCTTCTAATAAACATAGGGACTAAGTAAATTAGTCCCTGATGTATGTCTAATGCTGCATCTTCAAGCCACAATATAGCTTTGTTTTAATGTTGCCCACTTTGCGAAAGAAAATTAATATTTACCATATTTTTAGAAAAAAAAGAATAGTTTCCCCTTAAAAGTTTTGAATCTATGGCTCTTTTGCTGTTTCACATGTCAGTTTTTCCTCTAAAAACATTCTTTGAATTTTCGTTACTATATGAAAGCATGAAATACTGCATTCTATAATATTTAACCAATGTTCTCTACATTGTAATTATAATAATATACAGTTTTTGTTTGAGATGTGGTCTTCCTAGAAACCAAATTTTTAGCCCCAGCTAGAGCCAAGACTTCAGAATTTTAAAGAAAAGCATATTTCATAAGTTGAAGTTGAAGGTCCCCGAAGACAAGTTCTATTTTGGTGTCTACATTTACAATAGCTGGGACTGTCACAATCATTCACCTTCATCATTAAAAAGCCACATAAAGTTTCTTTCTCCTCCAAAGTTAGAATGTTGAATGTGGGCCTTGTAGGCTAACTTTCTATAAGTCCTTTAAAGTTTATGTCCAGAGGTGTAGAGGTTAGGTGACCAGTAAGACAAGGTCAAATCTTAACAGTAATAGAACCCCCACCCCTAAACTCATCCTTTTTCAAAATTAGTTATGAACTGCAAAACTCTTTATAAGTTTCCCATTATGGGCACTTTGGGAATAACCATTTATGAGTTGAATAAAGATTGGTTTTAAAACGGGTGGAAATATCAAGTGGCAGCGAGTCACGCCTATGTGAGCCCCCAGCTAGGCCTCTCCAGATTAGCTCTGGTTCAAACGTACAGGGTTCCTCATGAGCACCGGGTCTGTGTGTGCCCCCAGACACCTCCATATGCTGGGGTCTGAGAAGGCTTGCTTCTGAAAGGACCTTCAGCACCTACCATGCTGCTCTGTTGTGAGACGCCCTCTAGAGGTGGTGCTGGGGAAAACCACTGCACCTTTAAGCCGCTGCAGACCTGGGACGCTGTGCAGAGGTGGGAGGTTAGAAAAACACCAAGCTGCCAGCCTCTAACAGCCACTAGCAGCCTCTGCTGTAGAAACCCAACTCGGAGCCAGCAAAGGAAGTAGTCCCAGCAAGTTACTGAGAAACATTAGAAAGCCCTCCAGATGGGAACCATGTCCACAGCTGAGGGCAAACTACAACTGAACCACCTTGCCTGTGAGCCCACCAAGGAACCAGGGATGACGAAGACCTCTGTCCAGCCCTCGTCTCATCCCCTTCCCTAAATAAGCCAGGTATTCAAGGGAATAGTGCCAAATATTGGCCCTTCAATACAGTCCAAGCAGAGAAGAAAGAAGAATTTCCTGCCAGTAAATCTGGTATAATTAAAGACTTAAAACTCTCAATGTGGGCTTTGGATAAAAGACCTTGAATTGTAGCTTTACTTTCAAACTCTTCATAATTATAGTTGCATCCACCATTCTAAGTATTTTATATGTATTCAATCACTTCATCCAATAACTCTATGAGGTATGACCCATTATTACATCTATTTTACTGATGAGGAAAAATTAAGTACACAAAACTTAATTGCCCAAAGTTGCTAATTTGTACATGGTGCACATGGAGAGGTAACTCCAGAGCCATGCTCTTAACCACTACTTACATGGTGTGGTATACAGGGGAAATGGCCTGTAAGGATCATTTCAACCCAGGAGTTCGAGTTTGCTTTGAGCTAGGCTGATGCCGTGGCACTGTAGCCTGGCTGACAGAGCAAGACTCTGTCTCAAAAAAGAAAAAAAAATGGCTCCCTGAAAACATCCTAATTTCCAGAACTGTGAGTATGTTACATTACGTGGCAAAAGGCAATTTGCAGATGAGAGGAAATTAAGGACCTTGAGATGACGAGATTAGCCTGGATTGTCCAGATGGGCCCAATGTAATCACATAAATCCTCAAAAATGGAGAATGTTTCCCAGCTGAAGTCACAGGGAGATGTGAAAAAATAAAAATGTTCAGAGAGATATACCATTGGCTGGCTTTAAAGGTGGAAGAAGAGGACCATGAGCCAAGGAATGTGGACATTTCCTAGAGGCTACAGGAAACAGGGAAATGGATTCTCTCCTAGAGATTTCAAACGAGAATGCAGCCCCACCTGCTGACACCTTTATTTTAGCCCAGTGAGACCTATGTTGGGCTGCTAACCTGCAGAACTGTGATACACTATTCATGATGTTCTAAGCCACTACATTTGTGGTAATTTATTACAGCATTGATAGAAAACTAATATAGATGGCTTCACTGAAAAAGAGTTATGGAGGTATTTCCCTTCGTTGGGCAAGACGCTTTCACTATAACTTTAGGGGTCTTGGCTGTTTCACCAGTTTTGAATGTAATGGATGATAATTTGTCCCACATTTAGCACTCTGCCAAATTTATAGAAATTGAACATATTTTAGCTCCTGCTAGCAGTTGTAAAATTGACAAAAATCTTATTATTTGGATCTTTGATACATACAACGATGGCCTCCTATTTGGATATCAGGAGACAAGCTTTCAAACAGTAGGAAGTTATTCTAATACAACAATAAAAAAATACTGCTTAGACTATGCAAAAAAAAAACTTTTAAAAATATACAGTCTGATGATTCCCCACCAAATTCTGTCATCAGTGCCAAAGTATTCTTTGAAGTTTCACAATAAAATGAGTTGATAAAAGGGTGACATATTGCTACAATGAGCTTTTTCAAAACAGTATCAAGTTTTTATATTTTTCATCACTAAGAGAAACCACAAAATGAGTTTAGATTTTATTCATTCTCTTTTATATGGCAGTATTTATATGCACAAATACAGTGAAAAATCGGGGCACTGACCTTTGCAGGCAGTCTTTTGGGAATCGTTGCACCCCCACGAATAATGAATGCCACAGACCTTTGTCAAGCATAGTGCATTGCTTTCTGCTTCAACCTGCATGCAGTATGCTGGCTGATAAAATATATAACATACAGTAAAGACGAAACTAAACCAATGGGCAGGAGCAATCTCTCAGTTGATGAAGCTTATTGATTGGAAAGAAATAATAAAGCTTTAGGAAAAAAGCAATGAATTCTTTGGAAGACTTAGGCCACCCTAAGAGTAAGTGTCAACGTGTGTCTTCAGAACAGCAGGTGCTTCCTGCAGAGTACGTGATGGAGAGATTAAACCTGCCACGGACACCACATTTGCACTCTGTCAGCAGTCGGGTGGTGGAGAGCTGCTGTTCCTTCCCAGCACTGCAGACGTGATGGCTGTAATTCAGCTCCTATGGTCTGGACTCATACAAACGTTATTAAAACTGCTCCTGTACAATGAGCTGAAGAAAGGCAATCAAAATTAAGTGGGTAGCAGAGACTTTGACTGCTGAGATAAAATAATAGTCAAAGCACTTTCACCTCCCGCAACCAGAGATGTAGTGGCTTATTCTGGGCCACAGTGTTACTCTACGTGTTGTGCAGAAACCCTGATAGCACAAGGGGGGCTACCGGGAGCTGATTATGTACACTGTCTCCCCTGTTGATGGAGTATGACAGCTATGTGCTCAGTGGGGACTACATTTGTTGTCATAGCCATTCACTGGTCTGGCAGCTTAATCATTGATCTTCATCTAATGGTTCTTTTTTAAACAACTACTTTTCTTTTTTTTTCCTAAACTGACCACTTGTACACCTGAATTGATTAAAGCATCACTCTTACTAGTGCCACCATTACCCTAAACTTTAAGTTTTCATTATTTTCTTAATAAGTAGTACACAACCATTGTAGAAAAATAAGTAACAAATAGACAAAAAGAAAAGAAAAAAATCTGGTGTCCCAGTATAATTGCTGTGGATTCGAGGAGATATCCTTCCAGATAATTGCCCACACAAACCAAACATATTTCCCCTAAAATAGTATCATATCACACATAATGTTTTATAACCTGTTTTGTTCACTAAACATGTGTACGTCCATATCACCTATGGAAGACTTTGTTTTTAATGACCACATGTCTTTCTGTTTGCAAGGATTTATTATAATTTCTTTAATCAATGCCCTGTTATTCAACAGTCAGGTATGGTTGGTAATATTTCTTTACAAATAATACCATAACGAACACATTAGTACATGCCTATTGCATATTGGTCAAGTTAATTTCTCAAGATAAGTTCTGACGACCAGGTTAAAAGTCATGCAGTTTTCTAGAAATTTTGGTGCCAATAGGTACATTTTTAAATGAAAATGGATTAAAATTAGGAAGATAAAAATCATTCAAAAGGCTTCATTAATAAGTTTCATAAAGATCTGAAATGGTAAATGAGAACATGAGTAGCAATATTGTAATATGGGACTGTTTATTAAACCCTTTACACACACATACACTTCCATGTGCACCCAGACACGGTTACGAGTTTCAGTGAGTCATCAACTTTACAGGTCAGCAAGTGACATGGTTTTCTAAATAAGAGGCAAGGATATTAAAATATTTTCTTCTGTTTTATCAATAAGTCTTAGGCATACAAAAAATAACAACAGATGCATTGAGATTTAATTTATATATCTTGAAATTTACCCTTGTAAAGTACACGATTGAGTGACGTCTGTATCGTCACAGCTCTGCGGAACCTCCCCACTTTCTGACTTTGGCACATTCTGATCACCACTAAGAAACCGTGCACGAGAACACTTCCTCCTCCAGCCCTGGCAAAGGCTAAGCCACCGCCTGTTTCTTTGCATTTGCCTATTTCTGACATTTCATATAAATGGAATCATATACTACGTGCTCTCTTTGACTAGCTTCTTTCATTTGGTAGAATGTTTTCAAGGTTCACCCATGCCGTGGCATGTTTCAATACTTCATTCTGTATTGCCACATAATATTCGATTGTAAGAATACTTCGTTTCTTTAATCTTTTTGTCAGTTCACTCTTTGGATGTAGTTAAAATCATGTCAGCATCATGCTTAAAACCCTTCAGTGACTCCTCCAATTCATGGGAAAATCTGGGAAAGGCCCATCTTGATCTGGCCCTGACCTCCTCACTGGGCTGATGACCTTCTGCCACACTCACAGCCCCATCTGCTCCCATCCTTCCATCACCACACCGGTCGAATAGAACTACTTGTCATTTCCCAAATATGAAAGGCACCCCCCCGGCTGCATGTGCCATCCCTCTATTTACAGCAGCAGTCCTCAACCTGTGGGTCGTGACCCCTTTGTAACAATGAAAATACATCCTGTATATCAGATATTTACATTACGATCATAACAGTAGCAAAATTACAGTTATGAAGTAGCAACGAAAATAATTTTATGGTTGGGGGTCACCACAACACGAGGAGCTGTATCAAAGCTTCGTAACATTAGGAAGGTGGAGAACGCCTGGTTTATGCCTCTTCTCCCCGTATCTGTATGGAAGCCTTCTACGCCCTCAGTAATCCAACCATCAGGGATTCCTCCTTTTGGAAGCCCTGACACATGAGGTATAAGCTGGTTGTGACCTATGTACAATCTCTAATACCTTTATCATAACACTTGTCACACTGTTTTGTAATTATTGATTTTCTTGACTTCTCCACTGGACTATGAGCTAGTGGGAAGCGTTATTCTGTACATCTGTCTGTTTCCCTAGCAATCAAGGCCCAGCATGTGGTAGACGCTCAATCATATATACATGCTCAGTAAAACTAATATGACTTTTTT
>CAUYRH010124486.1:0-14475 GCA_963574655.1 Perodicticus potto | reverse complement strand
GTAGCTGGGACTACAGGCTCCCGCCACAATGCCCGGCCATTTTTCGGTTGCAGTCGTCATTGTTGTTTGGCGGGCCGGGCTGGATTCGAACCCGCCAGCTCAGGTGTACGTGGCTGGCGCCTTAGCCCGTTGAGCCACAGGGGCCGAGCCTCAAATCCTTCTTAAAACTGCATGTCTTGTCTCTTGTCATCATTTGTTTCTTTCTCTTGTAAAAATAGTATGAGAACAAGGACTGGGTCTGGATGCTCACCACTAGCTCACCCAGTTGGAGGCCTTCAGTGAATACAGTGTTAATGCTCTGATGACTTCTGGGTTACAAAGGCGAAGCTGGAGGCCATCACCTTAACCATGGATCAACCTTATCATTAGTAGGGAACCACCTGACCCTCTATTGTGATACACATCCGCCATGTAGTACTCCTGCCAAAAAAATGTTCTACCTGAATTTAATCACAAGGACACCATCAGATGAATCCAAACTGGGGGACAATGTGCAAAATAGCTATGCTGGACTCTTCAAAAATATTAGAATTACAGGCTCGGCGCCTGTGGCTCAACGGGCTAAAGCGCCAGCCACATACACCTGAGCTGGTGAGTTCGAATCCAGCCTGGGCCCACCAAACAACAATCACAGCTGCAACCAAAAAAAAAAAAAAAAAGATGGCCAGGCGTTGTGGCGGGCGCCTGTAGTCCCAGCTACTTGGGAGGCAGAGGCAGGAGACTCGCTTGAGCCCAGGAATTGGAGGTTGCTGTGAGTTGTAATGCCACAGCACCCTATCCAGGGTGACAGCCTGAGGCTGTCAATATTTTAGAATATTTGTATTCTAAAAATATATTAGAATTACAAGAGAAAACAAAATCCCGGAGTAGTGATCTTGATTAATGAAGAGGGAGAGACATAACTAAAGAAGTATGTGATTCTGGATTAGATTCTGTTTTGTTTTGTTTTGAGACAGAGTCTTCCTTTTTCACCCTCAGTAGAGTGCCATGGCATCATCATAGCTCACACCAACTTCGAACTCCTAGGCTCAAGGGATCTCTTGCCTCAGCCCCCCAAGGGGCTGGGTCCAGCGGTGCCCACCACAATGCTCAGCTGTTTTTAGGGGTGAGGGTCTCACTCTTGCTCAGGCTGGTCTCATACTCCTGAATTCAAGGGATCCACACTCCTTGGCCTCCCAGAGTGCTAGGATTATAGGCATGAGCCAAGGTACACGGCCTAGATTCTGCTTTTTTTAATTTTTTTTATTTTTTTGAGACAGAGCCTCAAGCTGTCACCCTGGATAGAGTGCCGTGGCATTACAGCTCACAGCAACCTCCAATTCCTGGGCTCAAGCGAGTCTCCTGCCTCCGCCTCCCAAGTAGCTGGGACTACAGGCGCCCGCCACAACGCCTGGCCATTTTTTGGTTGCAGCTGTCATTGTTGTTTGGCAGGCCCGGACTGGGTTTGAACCCGCCAGCTCAGGTGTACGTGGCTGGCGCCTTAGCCGCTTGAGCCACAGGCGCTGAGCCTAGATTCTGCTTTTTAAAGGGATAGGAAGAAAAGGAGGGAGGGAGAAATAATAAAGCTCATAGAAGGACACTACTGGGGAAATTTGAATATAGGATGTATATTACATAATATGTAGTATTGTATCAATGTTAAATTTTATGAGTGTCATCATTGTGTTATGGTTATGGAGGAGAATCTTTTGACTTTAGGAGTTGCATTCAGGTATTTAGGGATGAAATATCATAATATCTGCAACTTATTCTCAAATAGTTTTCCAGAAAAACATGGATCCTTGAGAGCATTGGCATAGTTGAAACTGTGGGAGTTGAAGCGATTGAGGGTAAATTTTAACAATTAGTGAATATAGTTGAAGAGTACAAAAGATTGCAACTTTTTGGTAGATTTGAAAATTTTCAAAATAAAAACTGGAAGAAAATCAACATTTATGGAATTAGTGGACCTGGAATTTAATTCACAAACCTTCCTAAGTCTCTTTCACATTAAAGACATAAACGTTCTTGGCTCTTAATGCAACTTTAGGATTTGTTTTTGAAGTTCCTATGTCTAGACCAGAGATTTTGTTTGAAGACAGAATTTCACTCAGTCACCATGGTTAAAGTGCTATGGAGTGATAGCTCACAGCAACCTCAAATTCTTGAGCTTAAGCTATCCTCTTGCCTCAGCCTCCCAAGTAGCTGGGACTATAGGCGCCTGTCACAGCGTCCAACTAGTTTTCTTTCTTTTTTTTTTTTTTATTTTTAGTAGAAAGAGCATCTTGCTCTTGGTCAGGCTGGTCTAGAACTCCTGCTCTCAAGCAATCCACTCTTCTCTGCCTCCCAGAGTGCTAGGATTACAGATGTGAGTCAATGTGCTTGGCCCAGACCAGAGATTCTTAATCCCAAGCCCTTGGAACGAGCTTCCTGGGTTCCAGGAATTCCTGGCATTACGTGCAAAATTTGTGGGTCTTGTGTGTGTGTGTGTGTGTGTGTATGTGCGCGCACGCATGTGTACATTCTTTCCTTAGCATACATCAGATTCTCAAAGGAGGCCATGACCCAAAAATGATTCCAAACCACTAGTCTGACTACTATGTTCAATTTCAGCTGTAGCCCCATTCCTTACCTCCACCCTTGCCCACCCCTAACCCCTCCCTGCACCTTCCACTTATCCGTCACCACCTAACCCACACCCATCTCACATAACCTGCTCCCACACCTGCAGGGTGCCTGAGGATTCACCCACACACCACTCTGGTGCAACACACTCCTGTTTTTGGCCGATGTTTCACTAACTCAGCCTTGAAACCTGGTAGTCAATCCTCCCACGGCCAAATGGAGTTATGTGTTTATGGTTTGTTGGTAGGTGGGTTTGGTGTTGGCAGAGACCCCTTGCCTCTTGCTCCTGCTGGCTCTCCATGAAACTGGCTTGGCTTGAGTTAAATGGGCAATTGGAGAAGGTACCTGTGCAACCCTCACTGAAGAAGTCTTACTTTGCTATGAAGAGGGGCAGGCTGGTGCCTCTGTAGTGGTGGGTGACAGGCAGGAGGTTCAGCGAACCAGAATCAACTCTGCCTAATTCCTCTGTGTGTGCAGTTTGTGGGGGGGGTGAATGTAATTCAAGGTTGTGCAAGGGGGAATGAAAGAGGGTACTTTGCATCAAATAACGTTTTCAAATCAACTCCTCTTGTGTCCCCAAATTCTATCCAAACACTGAAACCCCCCTAAACCAAAAACAAACACTTTTTTTTTTTAATTAATTTTTTCTGTATCATTTGGCATCTGGTCGGCAGCATTTGCCATCAGTTGATATTTTCTTAGTCACTTATCTTTGTGCACCCACTCTTGAAACTTCTCCTTAGGCTTCTTCTTCTTCTTCTTCTTTTTGTAGAGGCAGAGTCTCACTTTATCAGCCTCGGTAGAGTGCCTTGGGGTCACACAGCTCCCAGCAACCTCCAGCTCTTGGGCTTAGGCGATTCTCTTGCCTCAGCCTCCTGAGTAGCTGGGACTATAGGCGCCTGCCACAACGCCCGGCTATTTTGTTGCAGTTCGGCTGGGACCGGGTTTGAACCCGCCACCCTTGGTATATGGGGCCGATGCTTTACTGAGCCACAGGCACCGCCCCCAAACAAACACATTTTGAACTCTTTCTGAAGGGTACCTTCTATCTTTACAAGGTCTATTTTCAAGACGTTTGAGAGGTTTACAGGCTTTTACTGTGTATCGACGCTTCTTAGGAACCTAGTCTAAGAAAATAATGAAAATTATAAACAAAGAAATATTAATAGTGATGAAAATTTGTGTGTTCTATATCACTGAATCCTGCAAAAACCTTACAAGGCTAAAAATCCTTGACTTTACACTTTAAGTAGGTGAATTGTACGTGTATGACATGTGAATTGTTTCTCTATATAGCAGTTAAAAAAATCTATTATTTGAAGTGGTGGCAATTTTTTTTTTTCTTTTCTTGCAGTTTTTGGCCAGGGCTGGGTTTGAACCCACCACCTCCAGCATATGGGGCCGACGCCGTTGAGCCACAGGCGTCACCCCCTGAAGTGACGGCGATCTTAATTACCCTGATTTGATCATTACATACTGTATACATGTATCAAAATATCACATATGCCCACCAAATGTGTACATCAATGATACATCAATTAAAAAACACAAAAAATTTGTGAGGTTGGTGCTTTTGTAAGGACGGCAATGATGAGGACCACTTGAGGCGGAAAGGGATTTGAACTCAGGTCTTTCTGATTACCAAACCCATTTCCTTAACCCCTTTCGATTCAGCATGTCCCCCCAAAGACCCAAAGATATCTGTCATGAAAATCATCATCTGAATCATGAAAATGCACAACAAGTGAAAAATCACAAACTGGGGGACCAGTTAAATAATCTGTGGTACATCCCTGCAGAAAAATATTAGGCTTTAATAACTATGATAATGAGGAGCATCTAGATGAGAAGAATTTTATGACATTAGATTTAAAAATTGTTTTTAAGTTGCACAAATAATGGAGGCAAGCAGAATAATGTCCCTCCCCCACCTCAAATACACTCCTATTTTCCAGAACGTGTGACCATGTCATCTTACATGAACAAAGAGACTTTGAGGATGTGATTACACAGAGGATTTTGAGATGGAGAAATCATTCTGGATCACCCAGGTGGATTCAAAGTAATCACAAAGATCCTTATAAGTGAAAGAAGGAAGTAGGACAGTCAAAGAAGTAGCAGTGTGATGACAGCAGTGGTCAGAATGGTGCGATTGCTGCCTTTGAAGATGGAAGGAAGCCACAAGCCAAGGAATGTGGGCAGCCTCGAGAAGCTGGAACATGCAAGGAAAGGGATTCTCCCCTAGAGCTTCCGGAAGTAATGCAGTCTTGCTAACACCTCGCTTTTAGTCCGATGACACCCATTTCAAATACATTTGGGTTTTTTTTTAAATCCACTAAGTTTGTGGTAATTTGTTACAGCAATCATACAAAACTCATACGGTAGTGTATATTATAGTTAATAGCAAAGACTCTCTTCTTTGACCAAAACTTGGGTCAGGTTTCTCAGTCAGGCTGATAACCTTGACCTTGGACTTCCCTCTCTGTGCTTGTTGAATCTAGTTTAAGCAAGAATCCTGGTAAGTCAGTTTATCAACTTTCTATTACTTTTAATACATATATCTGACTGCCCCTAATATCCTATTGCCCTGACCTGATTTCAGCAAAAGTTCTATCTAGTCATAGCCAGAAACCCCCTACCCTTAATGTTTCCTCTTAGGAATTTTTTTTTTTTTTTTTTTTGAAACAGAGCCTCAAGCTGTCACCCTGGATAGAGTGCAGTGGCATCACAGCTCACAGCAACCTCCAATTCCTGGGCTCAAGCGAGACTCTTGCCTCCACCTCCCAAGTAGCTGGGACTACAGGTGCCTGCCACAACGCCCGGCCATTTCTTTTGGTTGCAGCCATCATTGTTGTTTGGCAGGCCCGGGCTGGATTCGAACCCGCCAGCTCAGGTGTACGTGGCTGACGCCTTAACCCATTGAGCCTCAGGTGCCGAGCCGTCCTCTTAGGAATTTTTATCCACCGGTCTCCACCCTGCTTCTCAGTTATACATCCCCACTTGTTCTTGTTGGAGTAGGCGTTGAGTTCAGGCTTGCTCCCTCACTGCAAGACTCAATGGTTCCTATACCTATTGCCATGGACCCCTTAATAAAGTTTGCCTTTCCATCTTTAACAAGTGTCATGAATACTTTTTTCTTTAATAAACATTTTTCGAGAAATTCAAGAGTCTGTAAAGTAAAAAGTGAAACTTGTCCTTCTTTGCCTTCCACATTTTCTTGGTTTGGTGTGCATACTTCTGTGCCTTTTTCTTTGCAATAAAATATGGGCTATTATACAGTCTGTGCTCTTTTGTTTTGCTTTGCTTTGTATCAAAGCAGGATACAAAGTGTACATATATATGTAGCAGGTAAGATCCTAGGCATGTAACAAATGCACAGGAAAAGAACTGGAAGGAAATAGATTAAATGATTTAGGGTCTTGGAATCATAAAATTTTATTTATTTTTTAATAGAGATGGCGTCTTGCTCTTGCTGAGACTTGTCTCAACCTCCTGAGCTCAAGCCATCCTCCCTCTTTGGCCTCCCCAAGTGCTAGGATTACAGGTGTGAATCACCTGCCCAGCCAAGATTTTACTTTAATGCTCAGAAAATAAAAAAAATGCGTTGCTTTGGACTATTGACTATTCTAGCCCTCTTCCCAACAAAGAGGGTCAGTGAGGGCTCAGTGAGGGCTCTTCACCAGTTGAAGGTCAGTGAGGGTCAGTGAGGGCTCTTCACCAGTAGGGAATAGGTAAGAGTGTAAGGAATTGAGTTCTCTCTGTAATCCAGGCAGTCCAGGGAATTGTTAACAGAAAAACTTAAGACAAATCAAATTTAGAGTTTAACTGAGCAAAGAGTGATTCTGTTATTGGGCAGCTGTCCGAATCAGATCGGTTCAGAGATCTCTGGCTTGTGAGGTGGTCAGGCAGCATTTACAGGCAGAAGAATGAAAGTGAGCCCTAGAGGCAGTTCAATTGGTTACAGATTACAGGTAGGCATTTGCTTTCTTTGAACTTGGTCTGATCAAGTTGGCGGCCTGGGATTGACTGAAGCTTGGCTGCTGTGACTGCCTGCAATTTGTAACAAAAGTATACTCTTAAGTGAGGCTTTCAGCTAGTTAGACTACTAAGGTAGGTTGCATTTTGTTACACAAAGACAAAAGTATGGAGACATTCTCAGACCAAATTTAGTTTAACTGAATGCTGGACTCTTCCCTTTTGGCCTGTTTGAGGTTACAGACAGGTAAATACGAAGTGTCCCAATTGGCAGCACTCCACCTAGGGACATCTGCTTAGAAATTCCTTAAGGATATCACTTTTTACTCTTTGTTGTCCTAATCATTCTTACAGTGTGACTCTCTCTGTCCTCCACCCAGAGAATGCCCCTGAGCGGGATGTGGATGTGAGGGGATGTGCCACAGCTGCTTCCAGCCAGGAGAGCCATAGAAATGGAAAATTTCTGCTGGGGTTCCAGTGGGGACCCCTTTTATTTGGCTTCGTCTGGCTGAGAAAAGAGGCACATTTTTAGCATTCCTCCCAATATCCACCCAGAAGCTCAGTGAACCCAAACTCTCCTAATACTCTTTGAGAAGGATGGACAAAACCTATTTGGACTAAAATGTAAATAGCAATTATTTGGACGGGATGTTGTTTATTTGCTAGTTTGGTTGGGTTTGGAGACAGGCTCTCCCTGTGTGGCCCAGACTAGAGTGTGGGTGGCATCATCATAGCTCACTGTAACCTCAAACCCCTGGGCTCAAGTGATCCTCCCACTTTGGCCTCCCAAAGTACTGGGGCTACACACCTGAGCCATTGACCCTGGCCTCTCAAAGGGATTTGAATTTTAAACAGGGCCATGGGGGCTGTTTTGGGGGGTAGATAGTACTTTCCTGGGAACACACCAACTTCCCTTGGTTTGGGTGGGCATTTGAAGGAGAGTGGATTAAAACCTACAGTAGCAGGTGCCCACACCCCTGACTAAGCCATCACACCTTGAAAACACTTATTTTATTTTTCTGCCAAACTGCTCTACCATGCTGTCTCTTAGCCACACAGCTAGAACTATCCTCAACACCCACATCCCATATATCACCAAGTGTAGCTGGCTTTCTTCCCAGGTGGCCACTCACTTCCACACTCTCGTCTTGGTGCCTGCAGACTTGGACCTGATCTAAGCCAGCTCCCAGTGTATTCAATACTAATATGAAGTCAGTAGATGAACGAATACATGCACACACAAGAAAAACTCAATTTAATTGAAGGTGGGGGGAAGGGGAATAGGGAGGGGAGAGAAAGGGGGTGTGCTCTCACCTAATGGGCACAATGTAAGGGTATATGGCACGCCTCCTGGGTGAGGGGCACAGCTGCAACAGGGACCTTACCTGACAGATGCAAACATTGTAATTGAATTGTTTGTACCCTCATAATAATCTGAAATAAAATTATATATATGTAATAAACAACCCCCATTCATACAAAAATAAAAAAAAAGCTAGCTTGGCCAGGTGCTCACACCTGTAATCCCAGCACTCTGGGAGGATGAAGCAGGGGGATCCCTTGAGCTCAGGAGTTTGAAACAAGCCTGAGGAAGAGTGAGATCCCATTTCTACTACAAATAGAAAATTAGCTGGGTGTTGTGGCAAGTGCCTGTAGTGCCACCTACTTGGGAGGCTGAGGCAGGATGATCACCTGAACCCAGGAGTCTGAGATTGCTGTGAGTTAGGTTGATGCCACTGCACTCTACCCAGGGCAACAGAGTGAGACCCAGTCTACACTCCTTCCCACGAAAACAAAAAGACAGCCCCTACCTGGGGCTTTTTGCAGGAATCTTTTTTTTTGAGACAGAGTCTTACTATGTCCCCCTCGGTAGAGTGCCATGGTGTCACAGCTCACAGCAACTTCATATTCTTGGGCATGAGCGATTCTCTTGCCTCAGACTCCCAGGTAGCTGGGACTACAGGTGCTGGCCACAATGCTCAGCTTTTTTTTTTTGTTGTTGTTGTTGTTGTTATTATTGTCATTATTGTTTAGCAAGCCCTGGCTGGGTTCGAGCCCACCAGCCCTGGTGCATGTGGCCAGCGCCCTAACCACTGAGCTATGGGGGCCGAGCCTGCAGGGACCTTTCCCGCAGTGATCTCTGGACTTTCAGACTCATCACATCCTAATCCAAGGGTCCTTAACCTGGGTCAGTGGCTAGAGCTCAGTGGGTTCATAGACATGATCAAAACAAAATTACATCATTACTCACTATTCATTATTACATTATCACCAACTTCTAAATAAAATTCAGCATTATAGATGTAGTAAAAACCAGAACAAAACATGGCAGTATTCCCAGTGCCTGTAACTTTGTCAACAGTGAAAATCACATATACCTGCTTGTCACATGACAGTTGGTGTTATTTTGAAGCAAGAAAATTTGCTCTCCGGAAAGGCCATCTGCTCTGATTGATGCAGGCAAAAGAATCTGGAGGAATCTTGAGGTTTGCTTTTTCTCCTGAATTCCTGCTCTTACTCTTCATCACATTAGAGCTTTTGTTAAGAAGACTCTGAGTGGTTCACATCTGTAATTCTAGCACTCTGAGAGGCTAAGGCCGGTGGATCCCATGAGCTCAGGAGTTGGAGACCAGCCTGAGCAAGAGGGAAACCCCATCCCTACTAAAAACAGAAAAACTAGCAAGGTGTTGTGGCAGGTGCCTGTAGTCCCAGCTACTCTGGAGCAAGAGGATTGCTTGAGCCCAAGAGTTTGAGATTGCTGTGAGCTCTGATGATGGCCACAGCACTCTCCCCGGGGTGAAAGAGTAAGACTCTGAGGTGGTGCCTGTAGCTCAAAGGAGTAGGGCGCCGGCCCCATATGCCGGAGGTGGTGGGTTCAAACCCAGCCCCGGCCAAAAACTGCAAAAAAAAAAGAGAGAGCGACTCTGACTCAAAATAAAATAAAATAAAATAACTTCTAAAAAAGACTCTAAGACTAAGATTTAATGGCATTTTATTTTCCCCAATAGACATTAGTGATAGAATTGGGTTACCGACCCACCCAGGAAAGATCCCTTTCCTGGAAAGTATGTCCCTCCCAGGAAACACAGACCAATGCAGCCCCCCCTAACCTTGTCCCACCCATCTGCCCAGGTAAAACTGTGGACAGACCAGTCCCGGAGGTTCTAACCCTATCCGCCATAGCCCACGTGTGGATAGCTCCCTAGTTAGGAATCTCACCCCACCTGTACTCCAGGTGGAATAAAAGCCACTTTAATTACACAAATCGGATCTCCATTTTCCTTTCGTCTCACTTCTTGGAATGATTTTATCCTTGGGTCCGGAACCTTTCAACTAGCTGCTCTACCCTGAAGAAAAGCTAAACTAAAAGATGTTGCAAACACAAGCGCTACCTTGTTTGGGGAAGCACACCATTGTGGATGGTTGTAGACGTCCTCACGGTTGACTGGAAGATGACATGGGAAGCCCAGACATCAAGGATGGGCCCGACGCCAGCTCTGATGCCCATAAGAGCATAAAGCATAGCAGAAGTTCCCGTGGGTGATCTGCCAACCCGCGAAAGCACAAAAGCCCAAGAAGAAGGTCAAATTCCCCGCACCCAAAGTGATAAACAATCCCTCCACTGAGAGAGTGGAAGAGACAGAGAGACAATGGTGGAGATGATTGAGAAAAGATGACACTGTCTGCAACCACACTAGACATCAATGTCATTGCCGGAACTGTCTTTCAGTCAGGCATGGGCTTATCCTAATTAGCAGAACTGTGTCATTCTGCCAATACCGAAATATCCAGTCCTTGGACTCCATTTGAATTTTTCCATTTGCCCCCATAATGTCCTTTAGAACAAAAAGATCACTACCAGAACCCTGCAGAATTTAGTTTTCATGCTTCTTTAATCTCAATCCTCTGTGCCTTTTTGTAGATCATAGGCCAGTTACTTTGTGGAATGTTCCTCAGTCTGGGGTCATCTGATGTTTCTTCTTGATTTGATTCTGATTGTGTATCTTTGGCAGAAATGTTACAGAGATAAGGCTGTGCTTCTCACTGCCTCCTACCAGGTGTATGCAATTTTCTTTGTCACATTACTTGAGATATTAACTTCAATCAGTTGATTATCAAGATGGTGTCTGCCAGATTTCTCTACCATAAATTTACTTTAAAAGCTTTTTAATGAATATATATTTTGAGATGAGGTATTTTGAAAATTATGTAATAATCCTAGTCTTCATCTAACTTTCTACTTATTTATATTATTATGGAAAAATCATGGATCCTATTTTTTTCAATGAGTTATCATCAGTTATTATCATGACTTATTTTTTGGCCAGTGGGAGCCCCTTCCAATGGGCTCCTAAATTCTTTTGATATGTCCTTTTATCTTTTGAGCCCTTTCTTATCTTTTGGCACAAAAGATGCTCCAGGGTTATCTTGTACTTTTCCTGTCCTAGCTCTAGAACCATGGCTCCAAAAGGTCCTGATTCCTTTTGGTGAAGAACAGTGTTTAGAAGCCAAGATTTGGGCATGAGTGTGCTCATTGTTATGAGACTGTTCCCACTTCCGGGCCCTCTCAAGAGCTAGAGAGTGTATACGTCTGTGTGTGTGCGCATGTGTGTATGTGTGTGTGTATTTGTATGTATACATATAGTCAAAAGAGAGTACTTTGGTATTCAGCAATGAGGTATGTAGCACTTTTTCTAGGATGAGTTCATGGACTTAATTGTCTGATCTCATATATGTGCATATACCCGCACACACCTACACAGACACCCAACTTACATTTTTGTTTATTTCTCTATTCATCTATGTGGGGCAACGCCCATAGTTTAGTGGGTAAGGGCACTGGCCACGTACACGGAGGCTAGTGGGTTCGAACCCGGCCCGGGCCATAAGATCCACCACCCTGTTGCTGTAGCCAAATTCATTATCATACCAGGCAATAAGTTTGACAAAGTGATCATTGAGGGCAATGCCAGCCCCAGCAAGGTGGAAGAATGGGGGTAACTGTTGAAGTCAGAAGAGACAACCTGGTACTCAATATAACCCAGGATGCCCTTGAGGGGCCCTCTGATGCCTGCTTCACCACCTTCTTGATATCATCATATTTGGCAGCCTTCCCCAGAAGGCAGGTAAGATACACGACCGACATGTTGGCAGTGGGGACACGGAAGGCCATGCCAGTTAGCTTCCCATTCAGCTCAGGGATAACCTTGCCCACAGCCTTGGCTGCACCAGTTGAGGCAGGGATGATGTTCTGGAGAGCTCCAAGACCATCACGCCACAACTTCCCATAGGGGCCATCCACAGTCTGCTGGGTGGCAGTGATGGCATGGACTGTGGTCGTGAGTCCCTCCACAAAGCCGAAGTTGTCATGGATGACCTTAGCCAAGGGGGCTAAGCAGTTGGTGGTGCAGGAGGCATTGCTGACAATGCTGAGGCTGTTTTCATACTTCTTGTGGTTCACACCCATCACAAACATGGGGGCATCAGCAGAAGGGGCAGAGATGATGACCCTTTTGGCACCCCCCTGTAGGTGAGCCCCAGCCTTCTCCATAGTGGTGAAGACGCCAGCGGACTCCACAACATACTCAGCGCCTGCCTCACCCCATTTGATTTTGGAGGGATCTCGCTCCTGGAAGATGGTTATGGGATTTCCATTGATGACAAGCTTCCCGTTCTCAGCCTTGACTGTGCCATAGAATTTGCTATGGGTGGAATCATACTGGAACATGTAGACCATGTAGTTGAGGTCAATGAAGGGGTCATTGATGGCGACAATATCCGCTTTGCCAGAGTTAGAAGCAGCCCTGATGACCAGGTGCCCAATATGACCAAATCCGTTTATTCCGACCTTTGCTTTCACCATGGTGCCTCAGGGATGTGGCTGGTGCTGCCCTAGAAGAAGCGGCTGTCTGACAAACGGGAGGACCAGAGAGCCAGAACTTCTGTTTCTATAGTGACCAAGATAGGAAGCCACTCAAGCATTTTGGATATGAGACAGACATTGCTTTGACTGCAAATGTGGAAGCAGGGAGACCAGTGGGAAGATCTGCGGGAAGTCTGGGAAGTGAGGAGGAAGGTCAGGAAGATGATGAGAAATGCTCAGATTCAAGGATCGATTTTTTTTCTTTTCTAGGGGGAGCCAATGAAAAGTGGACTTTGGCTTTTGAGAGATAGGCGGTGGCACATGGTGCTATAAAAATGTTTGTTAAAGTAATAAAAAAAAATAGAAAAACCCTCCACAAAGCACTCAGCACTATGTGTGGCATATAATAAACTATATCATTATCACTGTTTATCTACTGCTGAATGAAGATGAAACTTTCCCTTATCCCTACTGACCCAGTTCAGGCCCTTCTCACTTTGTCACCCTTAGTAAAGTGCTGTGGCATCATAGCTCACAGCAACCTCAGACTCTTGGGCTCAAGTGATTCTCTTGTCTCAGCCTCCTGAGTAGCTGGGACTACAGGTGCCCACCACAATGCCCTGCTATTTTTTAGAGACGAGGTCTTGCTCTGGCTCAGGCTGGTCTCGAAACCATGAGCTCAGGCAATCCACCTGCCTCGGCCTCCCAGAGTGCTAGGATTATAGGCGTGAGCCCCCATGCCTGACCTCCCACCCCCTTTTCAAGCAGAGCTCCCTCATATCCCGCCCCCACCATTCCCAATGAGTCAAAACTCCCACATCCTCTCAGTCCTGTCCCTGCAGGTTGTGAGGCTGGCATTTGATAAGCTAATTAGCAATGAAGTATTGACTTCTTGCAAGGTGCCTGCCCCACCCAGAAGGATTCGCAATTTCTAAAAAGGCGGCAACTTATTTGCTCACCTCTGGGAATGTGGTGGAATCTCTGACATTATGACAGGGTGGTGAAGGAGGTCATTTTGTTGTGGGCAGCCTCAAATGACACCATGCAGAGGTCTGGCACCTCCTTGAAGGGGCCAAGAACAGGCCCAGGCTGCATTCCTCTCTCTCTGTTCTTTGCAATGCAACCCTTGCTCTTCACTGTCTGTGTTTACTGCAAGAACCCGATTCCGATATGGCTAAATGATCACCATTCTAGATGCTTTCCCCAAGGTGAGCAGGGCTTGATATAGCTGCCCTGCCCCTTTGGGAGCCCCCATCCTTGGGAGGGGTCCTCAGGGCACTTTTCACTCCTTGATCAGACTCAGCTCACAATAGAAGAAACTTACAACCCAACGCCATGACACTGGGCATCTCAGATTGTATGTAAAATTGGTTTCTGCGCAAGATTGGTTTAGGAAGCAAGTCCACCAAACCACAAATGAAATACTATCTCTAACCCAGTAGGATAGCAGTAATAAAAAAATACAGGTAAGAGCAAGTGTGGACAAGGATGTGGGGAAATTACAACCCTTATCCACTGTCAGTGGTGATGTAAAATGGTGCAGCTACTTTGGAAAATAGCTTGGCAGCTCCTAGAAAGATTAAACACAGAGTTACCGTACGAGCCGGAAATTTCACTCAGAAATTACGTGTCCTAAGAAAAACTTAGAATGAGTGTTTAAAGCAGAATTTTTCATAATAGCCAAAAAGTGGAAATAACTTATAAGTTCATCAACTCATTAATGGACACATAAAGTATCTATTCAATGGGTTATTATTTGCCAATGAAACAGAATGAAGGGCTCGGCGCCTGTGGCTCAGCGGGCTAAGGCGCCAGCCGTGCACACCTGAGCTGGTGGGTTCGAATCCAGCCTGGGCCCGCCAAACAGCAATGACGGCTGCAACCAAAAAATGGCCGGGCGTTGTGGCGGGCGCCTGTAGTCCCAGCTACTTGGGAGGCGGAGGCAAGAGACTCACTTGAGCCCAGGAATTGGAGGTTGCTGTGAGCTGTGACGCCACGGCACTCTATCTAGGGTGACAGCTTGAGGCTCTGTC
>CAUYRH010124485.1:0-19437 GCA_963574655.1 Perodicticus potto | reverse complement strand
TTTTCAATACCTTCATCCTCCGACTTTTTCCCACTAATAGGCTCTTCTTCCTTCATCTCATAGTGATCTAAGTCTTCTATATCTTCAGTCATCTCTTCCTCTTCCTCGTCTTCTGAAGTCACTTCTGTTGTTCCATTCTGGCCCGTGGGTAGTGGCTGATCTAGCCTCTCAACATCCAGGTGCTTAGTAAGGTTATATAATCTGCAGAGTTCACATATCAACCACTTCAACTGCTGACGGAGCTACAAAACACATGTCAGTAAATAAGCGTCATGTTAAAGAGCCCTCGGAAGACATGAACAATGCTGTGACTACTGCAATCAATCCAGGAGGATATGGAAAAGTTTGCTACTGCTCAACTGCAACCTACAGGTAAAATAAGTCTTTGAAATATTTTTAGGGGTTTGTTAGTATAAAAAGTTCTACCGGCATGGGGTGTGATCCCTACAACTGATACCTAGCAGAATGACCACAAAAAAAGCAGAGGAAGGGAGTTTCAGACATTGTCTGATTTCTAGCTGCTTAACTTTTCTTAGAAACTTACAACTTAACAAAAGAACATTAATGCATTAAAAGGCTATAAAACAGTGTTACACATGGATTAAAGAATTATAATATTCCACAGTCATATGCATTTAAAAGTACAGACACAACTGTGATCTAGTAGACAGAGGCTAGGAATTTAAATGACCTTGGATATGATATCAAACTCCCTGGGTTTGAGTCTGTCCACCTGTAAAACTAAAATTTAAAACTTTTCTAGGATGGTAGATTAAATGAAACTTATGAAAACACTTGACTAGCAGGCTCTTAAAATTTATCTTCAGATCTTAAGTATCTTTAAAAAATAAATAATTCACTAGGACAACTAACTACAAAGAATAACTATAAATTTCCATTTTAAAACCAAGATATTTTGTAAAGCAAGTAAGCAAGGTAAACTATATGCATGAACAGATTTTTCATTGTTTAATTTTCTTTCAATGTGTATGTAAGCTTATCAATTATGTTTTAAGAAGAATAGCTAATACATGGTAGACTCAAATGGGATATAATAAGGCAACTTACTTCACTGGGTCAGAAATGGTTTCCTAGGTGTCTGTGACCAAGAGAAGAGAAAGATGCAGATTTATGGAGTAAGAAAGACACAGGATTAGAATGGGTTAACAAAGCAAAAAACAAGCCTCTCCAAAGTAGAGGAAGGAGCAAGTGGAAATGAGGAAGGCTGAACAGTAGCTGAACAGTAAATTATCATCAAACAAAAATCCTCATATTTAAAAGGAAGCAAAGCCCCACAGGGAATCTGTTATCCATCCAATAAGCTCTGTTTTATGCTAAGTGCATAATGAAGTAAGGCAGGGTGATCTGGACACAGACCTGGACACTCCACCCCTGGCACAGGAGGAGCTACAGGAGAGTTGCAGGAGAGGCAGTGGCATGGTGGAGTCATACCAAACAAGAAAAAGAAGGTAGTACATGTTGTAGGAATTTAAATTTTATGTTCTTGCCAAAAAAAAAAAGTATTTGAGGGATGAGGGGTTAGAAAATACTTGGGACAGGTCTTAGAAACTCACTAGATTGTTCTCAGGGGGTCAGGAACAGTGTAAAAAAGAACTAGATGATAGTTCCCACATTTGGGCATGAGTGACTAGTTTCAGTATTGCATTCTGTCCACTCACAACACTAAGAGATTTGCTGAGGGAAACATGGTAAGGGTGGTGGAGTGTTGGGAGGCAGATGAGTGGAAATTTAAATATTATTTGGAAACCCATGGCACATCCAAGTGATATTTCCTTAACATATATAATATATAGACAGACATATAGGTTTGAAACTCAAGATAAATTTTAGCTAGATACACAGATTTAGAAAGTCCTGGAATATAGGTCATGACTTAGGTAATGGGAACAGAAGAGACTACTCAGAGAAAGCACAGACTAAGAAGAGAAGAGGCAGACCAAGAAGAGATCCGAGGAAAGCAAGGCAGAGTGCTAAGATAAAAGTAGGAGGCAATCATCTCATGGGAGTCCCATTAGATTATTAGTTCCCAGAGTACAGGGGGATATGTCTTATTTGTTTTTAATACCCACCACTCATCATGGAGTCTGGCATAGAATCCAAACAATTTCTCAAAAACACTTTTCTGTGTTCTATTATTAACAATTTTCTGTATCCACCCAAAAGGGAAAAACCAAGTATAATAAAGCATTGAGACTGGGTGGCGCCTGTGGCTCAAAGGAGTAGGGCGCCAGCCCCATATGCCACAGGTGGCAGACTCAAACCCAGCCCCAGCCAAAAAAAAAAAAAAAAAAGCATTGATTTTTTTTACAACATTGTATGCAAAAGGTTTTTTTTACACACAACATTCTATGTCTTAATTCTACACTACAATTTTTTTTTTTTTTTTTGTAGAGACAGATTCTCACTTTATTGCCCTTGGTAGAGTGCCGTGGCGTCACACAGCTCACAGCAACCTCCAACTCCTGGGCTTAGGTGATTCTCTTGCCTCAGCCTCCCAAATAGCTGGGACTACAGGTGCCTGCCACAACGCCCGGCTATTTTTCTGTTTTGCAGGTCAGCCAAGGCCAAGTTTGAACCCGCCACCTTTGGTATATGGGGCCGGTGCCCTACTCAATGAGCCACAGGCGCTGCCATATGCTACAATTTTTAATCAACTCTTTATCAGTGAACATTAATAAACGTTTGTTGATGGAGAAATATTTCAATAAGAGATCAAAAGTATCAAAAGGCTGTAAGGGGTCAATTTTGGAAAAGAAAAAAGTCACCGGATTTGGCAACTAAGATAAATTTTAATACAACCATGAAGGCAGAATCCAGATTATAATGAGTTAAGTGAATTAAAGATGAATTGCTTATTTCCTCAAAAAACTAGACTGAGAAACTGGCAGAGGGTGGCTATAAGATACAGCAGGAGGTGAACTATTTTTCCTTAATTCAAATATATTTACTTTTTATAAAGTTAGGCCCAATTTAGGAGCCTTTTTATGTAGTATTTTAGACACTGAAAAATAATTTGATTCATTTCTGCTATTTTAAAACTGCTGTCTTTAGATCTTTAGAGGCGCCCTCCTAAAAGGACACAGCAGTTAATGGTCCTGTGTCTGTCACTGTTTCTCATCATCCCCCTGCTGGAGAATGGTAACATATGCCTGTATAGCTTTTAATTTTTATTTCTTACCTTCGTGACTCTCCATGCCAGCCTTAACTCTTAAAATACATTCAAACTGATGTCCTTCTGTTCTTAATTTAAGAATAGATGTGTTTAAAACAACCTATAACCTATTTTGACAAAAATCTTGAGTTCAGACTCTTAATGTTCCCAAATGGCCAGTGCTCTCCAACTATTTACAGAACAATCTATTCTTTATTGAATTAAAATACCCTCTTTATTCTAAATCAGTGGTTCTCAACCTTCCTAAATGCCACGACCCTTATACGGTTCCTGTGGGTCGCAACCCACAGGTTGAGAACCACTGCTCTACATCCTCATTCGCATGACTCTAGTCCTAAACTTCTATTGCCTTTATTTGTCTGGTGCAGGACCTGTACACAATTTTTTTTTTTTTGAGACAGTCTCACTATGTCGCCCTCAGTAGAATGCCATGGCGTCACAGCTCACAGCAACCTCGAACTCTTGGGCTTAAGCAACTTTCTTGCCTCGGTCTCCCAAGTAGCTGGGACTACAACACCCAGCTATTTTTGTTGTTGTTGTCATTGTAGTTTTTAGCAGGCAAAGGCCGGGGTCAAACCAGCCAGCCCCGTGTATACGGCCAGCACCTTAACCACTGAGCAATGGGCGACAAGCCCAGTACACAATTTCTTATTTAACATCTGCTTGAGCAAGTCTCTTACTTTTTTTTAACTTTTTTTTTTGGAGACAGAGTGTCACTTTGTCGTCCTTGGTAGAGTGCTGTGGCATCTTAGCTCACAGCAACCTCCAACTCTTGGGCTCAAGCAATTCTCTTGCTTCAGCCTCCCAAGTAGCTAGAAGTACAGGCACCCACCACAATGTCCACCTATTTTTAGAGGCAAAGTTTCACTCTGGCTCAGGTTGGTTTCAAACTAGTAAGCTCAGGCAATCCACCTGCCTAGGCCTCCCAGAGTGTTAGGTTTAACAAGCGTGAACCATCGCACCCAGCCTTTTAAATTTTATTTTTTATTTACTCTTTTAAACAAATTTTAGAGTCATTTCAAGTTCCAAAAAAGTCTGCTGGGATTTGTACTAGAATTGCAATATATTTATAAATTAATATGAAGACATGAAGGTAACTGATCTTTAATATGGAGTTCACCCATCTCAGATCATAGTATTCAAGTATTTCATTCCACTTAGAAAAATTTCATAGTTTTATTGATATGAACCCAGCACATCTAAGTTTATTTCTGGCTATTTTTATTGTGATTGTCAATAAAATACTTTTATCACTATATCATCTGGTATTATCTGAAATTTGGGAAAGCTGTTGATTTTTATATAATAGAGCTTTCACAAGTCATCTTACTTTTTTTCAGTTGGTTCCTTGGGATTTTTCTTTTTAGGATAAACAATCATGTCACCTGGAAATATTTTAATTTTTTGACAGGACCTTTGTGATGTGGGATATACAATGTTAAATTTCTTAAGACATAAAACTATTTAGAATGTGACTTTAAACATATGTATAAGGGATTATGTATTTTCTTGTAGAGGAAAAAAATACTAGTAGAAAACAGCCATCATGTCAACAGTGGTTACTTTATATAGAGAAACTATGGGAGCTTTTACTTTTTTTCTTTTTGCTTTTCTAGTTTTCTCACAATGGCTGCTTATAAAGTTTCATAATCAAAGAAAGGTTTGATTATTAGGTTTTCAAAATTTTTGTTAAATGGAAAGTTACATTTCTTTATATATTAAAAAAAGAACAAAACTTTCTATTTGAACATTTTTGGCACTTACTGCAGACTTACAATCCTTGAAAAAAAGAACATTCCCTAACACTAGTACAGGTGTCATTCTATCAATTTTCCTTCTCATCTACCTTGGTCTTATTCCACTTCCCACCTTGGCTAGTGGTGTCTCCCATAATATTTGCTCACTTTAGTAGTTAGAACTCAGGGAAAAGAGACCCCTAATTCCCAATCTAAATTAAGACTATACATGCTGGAAATAAAAAAGGAGAGACCAAGTAGTAAAGAGAATTTGAAGGACTTAAACACACACACCCTGGTTTTAACCCCTCTAAGATTATCAAATGATCATTAATCATGCTTTTATACCACATTATCTCTTAATACTTAATTGTATAAAATGTGCATTCTAAAAAACAAACAAACAAACAAAAAAAGTGGCTGGGTTTATTTTCTCACCGTATTGTTGTTCTTAGTATCTTCTAGACGTTCCAGAACTGATGTCAGATTGGGGTCATCAGAGTCCACAAACCATATGGGTGAAGAAGATGGATAGGATTCCTGTTACAGAGACAAGTATGTTAAACACATTCATATATGGCCTGACAGAGATATAATGAAACCGCATCACTAAATGGCAAGAGGATCATGGATTTAAGTAACTTACCAGAGGGGAAAAAAGCAACACATTAAGGGCAGCACCTGCGGCTCAGTGGGTAGGGTGCTGGTCCCATATACCGCGGGTGGTGGGTTTGAACCCAGCCCCAGTCAAATTGCAAGAAAAACTAGCCAGGTATTGTGGTGGGTGTCTGTAGTCCCAGCGACTCGGGAAGCTAAAGCAAGAGAATCACTTAGGCCCAAGAGTTTGAGGTTTCTGTGAGTTGTGACTCCATGGCATTCTACCGAGGGTGATGTCTCAAAAAAATAAAATCCTCTTCTCACTACATTGTTAGCTTTCTGAGTAATTACAGAATTTGAGATTTTCTTTACCAGAAAAATGGGCCCTAAAATTTATTCCATTTAATTTTGTCTTTTTCCAAATAAAGTTTCATCTAAGATTAAAAGGCAGAATGTAATTTCTAAAGGAACATATTTCTTAAATGAAGTTAATATTAATTCTTTAAATATAGCAGATGTCAGACAGCAAAACAAATGGTAACATAGGGCTGCCAGAGCCCTTCCACTTGCCATAGCAGCTGGACTTTCTCCTTGCATACCCCTGGTCTGTGTGCCACAGCTCCTATAATCAATGATGCTCTTGCACTGCAGTAGGCAGCCTCTCAAATGGCCCCAATAATCCTCACCTTGAGGTATTCACACCCTTGTAAAATGCCTCCCCTGGACCTATTGACACCTTTAACAGAATACAGGAAAAGTAATGGAATGTCACCTCTATGTCTGCCTGCTCACTCTCCTGCTCTTTCTATTACTCTCTGATGGAAGTCGGCTGCCAAGTGGTGAGCTGCTCTATGGAGAGGCCCACATGGCAAAGAATTGAAAAAGACTTCTGACGAACAGCCAGCCAGTTAGCAAAAGAGAGTCTCAGTCCAACATGCTGTGAAGAGATGAATCCTGCCAACTACGAGAGTGAACTTGGAGACGGGTTCTCTCCCCATCCAACCCTGAGGTGACTGCAGTCCCCACCAATACCTTTACTGCACAGTGAGAGACCCTGACCCAGCAAACCCAAGACAAAACTGCACACTGACACTTGACCCACAGAAACTGAGATAATGTTTGTAGTTTAAAGTTGCTACATAAGTTACAGGGCAATAGATAACTAATTCAAACACCATGAAATTCAGTATTTATTCCACCACATGAACTGAATACTACCATGAAATGCTATCAATACATATATATATTTTTAAACACAATTATGTGATTAAAAAGTTAATAAACTATTAAGTATTATGTGCTTTCATCCACTAACATTTACTTTGTTCATTTGTGCTGTTTCCCATTATGAGCTGGGGAAAAGATTATTACTAGATACTAGGTACAGAACTAGGTTCAAGTTAAAGCACTGCTTTGAGAATTATAATCTTCCTTATAATATAGCTGAAGCCACAGAAACTGAATGTTTTTAAGGAAGGCATTTTACCAAACATTCTTTTAAGAAAAAGCAATTGAAGTAGGACATCAGTAAAGGTATTAGTAGATCAGTTTAGTAATGATTTATTTTTTCTATTCTCATTTCTCTAACCCTTACTGTGTCCCAAATCCCTTTGCAGGCTAAAAGGTAAACTGTCTTCAGAACGCATACTGTTCCTCAAGAAAACCACTTATTGAATATTACATTTTCTTCTTCAAACTCTTCAGCCTACTTTGGGAACATATCATCTAGATCATTTTTACTGTTTTAGTTTTGTATTTTCTTTAGCTTCAAAAGAAAGAAAAACTAGATTTAGGATTTCATCCTATAGATTAGTGTTGTCTAATACACTTCTGCATAAGCAAAGTAAAATATACATTGTTGCTAAAGCCTGAAACATTAAGAGAATTGCAGAAACATTAACTGAATTCCGTTCCTACCTCAGACATGTTTTTCAATTCTGTAAATGAGACAATATGATATATAATAGGTCTGAGTACCTTTTTCAAATGGTTCTCCAAGGGGGCCCTCAAACCTCTAAGTCCAAACTGTATTTCTTGTCCCACAATCCCATTACCAGGTATTTACCCAAGAGAAAAAAAAATTATTTTATCAGAAGGACATCTGCACTGAAAAGTTTATTGCAGTGCAATTCACAATTGCCAAGACACGTAGAAGCAACCCAAGTGCCCATCAATCCATAAATGAATTAACAAACTGGTATCTATATACTGTGGAGTACTACTCAGCCATAAAAAAGAGACTTTATAGCTTTTCTATTTACCTGGATGGAGTTGAAGCACATTCTTCTTAGTAAGGTATCACAAGAGTGGAAAAACAAGTATCCAACATACTCAATACTAATATGAAACCAATAGAAAAACAATTATACACCCACAGGAGAAAAAAACCCAAGTATATTCAAGTGGGGGAGCAGGAGGAGACAAGGGAAGGGGAAGAAGGAGGTAGAAAAATATAAAAGTAAAAATAAATCCAAACTATATTTCTATAAGAATACTAAGATGTTGGTGGTGCCTGTAGCTCAGTGAGTAGGGTGCCGGCCACATACACTGAGGCTGGGTTCGAACCCAGCTCAGGCCAGCTTAAACCAACAATGACAACTGCAACAAAAAAATAGCCGGGCATTGTGGCAGGCACCTGTAGTCCCAGCTACTTGGGAGGCTGAGGCAAGAGAATTGCTTAAGCCCAAGAGTTTGAGGTTGCTGTGAGCTGTGACGCTACAGCACTCTACCGAGGGCAACATTATGAGACTCTGTCTCAAAAAACAAACAAACAAAATTCTAAAATGTTGACATTTGCAGTAATGGTGCAGATACAATGATGGGTGAAACTGCTGGTACCTTAGCATCAGTGAAGACAGTAACACCAATACCAGCAGTCACAGTATTCTTCACCTCTGTGCACCGGAGGTGTTTAAAAGGAGGAAGAAAAAAAAGAGGTCAGTTTCACTTAATAATGTCTATGATGAAGCAGTAAAAATGAATTTACTAAATCTTGATCCTAGGATAGTGCCAGTGATGAAATGTGATATATACCTGAGTACTCTTACAGACTACCTGAGAAAAAGCACTATGTGACTGACTTGAGGTGAACTAACCACCTCAGTGGAACACCATTGCCACCCTCAAAAACGAATGACAAAAAATGGTTACTCCAACTTGCATTTCTGGCAGATGTCTTCTCAACAATGAATGAAGATGGGCTGTCACTTCAAGGAGAACAAAGGACAGTACCTACTGTCAATAGTAAAATTCAAGCTTTTGAGCAGTTAGAATGTTGGAAAATTTGTACCCACCACCATGAACTAGATGTCTTCCCAAGAGTGTTCTCATAAGATTGAGGGTAATATGAGTTATGTTTTAATACTGCATAATTTAAAAATGTATCAACATTTAGGTCTCAGTGAATCAGTATTTTCCAAAGGGGAAAAGATCCACTCCAAGTTCAAGACAGACAAGGTTTTAATGGAGTATCAAAGAATATCCACAATTACCTAAAATGGGTATTAAAATATTCCTATTTTCGAACCAGGTATCTGGGAGACTGGATTTTGCTTACATCTTTTCAACCAAAAAACACAAAACAAACTGAATGTAGTAGATGACAAACCAGGTATCAACTCTTTCCAAAAAATGGTAAGACTGTGCTACAATTCTGACTTCAATTTTAGTTTAGAAAATATGGTTACTCTTCATAAAGTCTTTTATAATAATATATGTAGTAAAAGTTTTTTAATGAATTTTTTAAATATTTCTAATAATAAATATCAACAGATAAAACCTATATAAACAAAGGCTCCTTGAACCCTCAATACATTTTGAGTGTAAACT
This sequence comes from Perodicticus potto, assembly GCA_963574655.1. Lineage (NCBI taxonomy): Eukaryota > Metazoa > Chordata > Mammalia > Primates > Lorisidae > Perodicticus > Perodicticus potto. The sequence continues at coordinate 10,083 of CAUYRH010124485.1, read as the reverse complement.
TTGAGAACTGCTGCCTTCCCCTCTCAACTAGAATTTCTTTCTTGGAAGAAACATCCTTTTATCATTCTTTACTAACCTTTGTAGCTCCACTGGGACTAGTTTTGCTACCTCCATCCCATCTTTTTCCCTCCCTCCCATGACATAACACCTGACCAAACTCTATATCCCACTCCACCTTAGCTGCAGGTGGACTAAGCCAAGAAAATTCAGGTCTTTCTTGAAGGTAGAGAGCTCTCTTTCTGGGAGACCCGGAAACAGGGACAATGTCGCCCAATCTGGGGTAGTCAATATACATCTTGCCTTCATCAGGAGTAGGGCAAGTACATGGAGACAAATCACTTTCTACAAGGTCATAGAAAGTATACTTTCTGCCATGGCTATGAGAACGCCCACTTCACTGCACGCTTTCTAACATTCTTCCCAATCTGATAAAAGCTGGTACCTAGAAGGAAAAAAAATTCCTATACAATATAATTTCTAGAAACCAATTCAGCAATAAGAAATGAAAGTCACCACTTCTAGGAAGGTTTCAAAGAACATGATCTACATTCACAAGTAATTAGCTCTGGCTATTAATGTTCAAAGCATTATTTATAACAGAAAGAAAAAAAAACCCAAACACATTTATATGTGCAGTGCTAGGAGACATGACTGACTAGATAGTACAGTCATGTAACAATTGTAGAAACTGTACAGGAGGGTGTGGTAATGACACCAATCTACAATACTGTGCAGTAAGAAAGATTACAAAATAATCTGATTTTTTAAGAAAGGGACAGGGAGTAAATATAAGTGTAATAGAAAGAGATAGCCAGAAAGATATATACCAAAATTGATAGTGGTATCTTCTGAGTGGTAAGATGACAGGTATTTTTTTCAGTTACAGATTACAGATTTCTAAATTCTTTACAATAAAAATGTCTTGTGTTCTATATTATGTATTTCTACCTCTACCCCTGGAAACTTAACCTTCACAAACTCTCCATGTTCAGGTTTGTTCACTGTAACATTTAGAAAACAATCTACAGTATTTTGAAAGACATTTAAAATTCTTAAACCTATATATTAATATTTTCAATCTTTCATACACTTCAAGCTTTGCAATTTTTATAAGGTTAACTGAGCTTTGTATATATCTGGAAAAGATAGTTTTCTTACCATGGCTTTTCAAAATGACCTGTGATGTGCCAATTTTTAAACATTAGATGGTGCTCAAAAATTCCAATAGAAGTCAGGCAGTTTTCCTTAATAGGATGTTTGCTTCTAACACAGCTCTTTTTAAAAAAAAACAGTTATGAAAACTTTAAAAGACTTAAGTACATACAGAAAAACTGTCCAAGCATCTAATTATTATTTTTTTTTTTGTAGAGACAGAGTCTCACTTTATCACCCTCGGTAGAGTGCCATAGCGTCACACAGCTCACAGCAACCTCCAATTCATGGGCTTAGGCGATTCTCCTGCCTCAGCCTCCGGAGTAACTGGGACTACAGGCGCCCGCCACAACGCCCGGCTATTTTTTGATGCGGTTCTGCTGGGGCCGGGTTTGAACCTGCCACCCTCGGTATAAGGGGTCGGCGCCCTACTCGCTGAGCCACAGGTGCCGCCCCAAGCATCTAATTATTTAGGTCCTTTGTTTCTACTCCATTCTACCATTAGTTTAACAGTGATTTTAAGGCTTGCAGGATGAAGTTGTCCATGATGGCCAACATAGAGGTTGCTATAAACAAATTCAAACAAGTTCACCATCCCCACCATAAACCTGTCCTAACATGGGGCAACACAGCTCAAAGTTCGTCAAACCAACCTCTTTGCCTGTAACTGCTTAAAAATAAATTTCTGTATTTTTCTACATAAATCCACTAAGACACCAATGTGTGGCTCTCAAGCATCAGCCAGCAAAACTGCCTGACAGAATGCTCAGTTTTTGCTGTCTTTCCAAATGGTAGGACACAACTATTGACGGGGATTTCATATGTTGGAAATTTTTGCACATTCTTGTTAAAGGTTCAGAGACACAGCAGTTTTAATTCTTCTGGAGACCAATTACAGAATAATACTTTCACACTTAGCTGTTCAATAAATGGGGATGAAGAATGAAGTAAACTGGCAAAATTACCATATAGTACCTTAATAAAATTCTAAGTGCTCTGACCATTTAAAACACACTAAAAATATATATACAGAACTGTATACTATTCCCTGCTAAACATTTTACAAGTAAACAATCAAGTACCTAACCCAGAACCCACAAAATCAGAGTAAAAGTACTAATACTTGGTTAAAGAAAAATGCATACATACACCCCATGATTTTAAAAAATGCTTAAGTATCCAAACACAGGCAGCAAATTACAGCTACTCAGAACATCGTTCTAAGTGAACTGAGGTGTTAAAACAAAGGTGCTAAAGAGGATTTGAACCAGCTGAGCTGCAGAAACCCACTGGATAGTTTCTTTGGTTCTGAGTCTCAGAATGATCATCTAGTACAGCAGTTCATTTGCCCACTCCTCAACAAGCTGACATTAACCTTACTACCCTTTTCCTTCTAAGATTAACCGCCCCCCCCAAAAAAAAGTTACTAAGGGATATACCATTCACCAAAGAGAAGCCTAAGGGTCCTCTTCACATACCTGTTCCTTTCAAGGAAGGGCATAAAAATGGGGATGGGGCAAAATAGATAAGCACTAGGATTTTGACATTATAAACTGGCTGGATAAATGAAAACAATGATTTCTTCCAGCCTGAAAGTACCACTTAGGTGTTTACCATGACAGTTGTGATATTTCCAAATGTTTCTCCATATGTTCAATTTGGGAAAATAATCTGTCCCATGAGGGTAAACCAAAGGAAAGGTCTTTGGTTCCTCAGTTAAGATTTGTTCATTATTTCCTTGTACAACTTGGCTGGACTACTTTTTATCAAGGTAAAGACTAGAAAAATGAAGTTAAGAGCATTGCCTCATTTCCCATGAAAGGCTGTTATGTAGAATTTTCAAAATAATGTGTTATTCAGCCACAAATGACCCCACCGCTTTTCTATTTGTACACAGCAGAATGGTTGCCAAAGAGCTTTCCTATATGGTTCTTGCAGGGCAAAAAATATTACCTATTTTATACAGAAACACAATAGAAAAAAGTTATTTGCTTCAAGTCCTAACTACTAAGTAAAAGCTAAACCTCTCTCTTCCTCCTAGATTCGGAGTTCCAACATCTTTAAATTTAGAATCTTGCTGCTGGGAAAAGGAACTTTTTGGCAATGATGAACAGAAACTTAATTAGCTCCCCAAAAACAGTTCCACCAAAAGTAGCCTAGCAAACAGGCTCTGATTTATGCTATATAAATAACATAAAAAATGAAGTTTCATCTGTTTACCAGGTAATTTACTTTAGATTTTTTGCTGTAACATAGCAATTCTCTACCAAGAATCCCTATATGCCAAGAAGTCCATAAAAAGAGTAATGGAGTTGCCAAGTTAGGTTAAATACTTCAAAAGGACTAAAAGAAAGCTATATACTAGCTTCCAATAAGGCTACACAGGTCATTAAAACAAGGTGTTTTGCTTTTAGGTGTGATCATAACTAGATGTTAGCACTCACTGGCAATTTCACTGTTTACTGAAAATAATAAAACCTTACTTAAGTTTGTGTAGCTTGAAGTATTACAACTTCAGAGAAGACAAGTAATAAAAAAGAATCCTTCAGATTATTAAAAAAGCATTCTTTTCCCTTCATATTTAAGATCAAGACAAATTTGTGATAAATAGAGGGAAATTAACTCAATTCCCTTGGCTTAAAGAGTAAGACATCTATGTTTGGATGAGTTTTTTCCCCATTTCTTACACTGTCTTTCATATGAAGTTAATGTACAGGTTTCCCTTAAGCCTTCAATGACCTTTTTATACCATCCACAAATATTCTTGGTATTATCTCTGCAACTTTTACAACCTCTTGGCAGCAAACCCACAAGGTAGTTAAGATTTCTGTTCAAAATAGAATATAGCTAGAATGAGGCCATATAGGCAGTAAAACAAATATTTACTGAGCATTTACTTAGTGGAAGGTGAAAAACATAAAGCGTAATTGAAGAATATTTTCCCTTGCTACCATAAAAAAATTTTTAAAAAAGACATAGGGCTAAAAAACATGATAAACAAATATAACAAAAATTAAAAAATAAAAAAACAAATAAAAATAAAAAAGATGTAAGGTCAGATGTAGGAGCTCAAACCTCTAATTCTAGGACGTTTGAGAGGCCAAGGCAAGAGCATTACTTGAGACCAGGAGAGAGAGTAGCCTGAGGGTAACACAGTGAGACTCCATCTCTACAAAAAAAAAAAAATTTTAATGTTAAAAAAAGACTTAAACACCCCAAGCTGTAACAGAATACAGAATAAAAAACATAACCAAGACAGAAATAGTAAGAGTTAAAGGGAGGAAGGAGATATATCAGCATGAACTGAGTATGTCCCAGAAAGGCCTTGAGGGATAGTCAGATTTAGAAAGAGAGACTAGGTCTGGTAAGGGTTAGAAGATGGAGGCACATTCCTCACGGGAACAACAGCTGATACAGAAGCCTGAAAGAAAAAGGGGGCACAGTGTCTTCAGGGCATTATTTAGAAACTAACATGCATGTTAAGAAACAAGGTACTTATTCACTCAAACATTAGAGAAACTACACAGGGATGCTTCTTGGTGGACATTAAAAACACAGGGCCTACCATGTAGAGGAGCTAAATAAATACCTGAGTAGTCTAAAAAGGAAAAGTTAAAAGAATAGGTCAAACTTATTACCTTCCCCCCAGTCCCTGACCCAACAGGGTCTCGTACTCTGTCACCCAGGCTGAATGCAGTGACAAAATCTACCTCACTGGAACCTCAAACTCTTAGACTTAAGCAATCCTCCCACCTCAGCTTCCCAAAGTGCTGGAATTCCAGGCCAGAACCACTATGCCAGGACTTTTTTTTTTAAAGAGTTATAACTTTTTAGGGAATAACAAATCATAGACCCAGTAAACAGCTCCTGCCATCTGAAATGCAACTATACTTTTCCTTGCTCAGAATCTTTCTAAGTAAATGGTATCAACATGAACAAGCCAGGTGGATTTTATCAAAACATTCATCCATATTTAAAAGAATCATCTTCTAGAACACATACAGAAAATTTACAGATAAAGTATTATGTCTGGAATTTGCTTAAAATCATCCCCATTTGCTAGAAAAAAAGTATAGATGAAACAAAATTAGCAAAAAGTTTATTAAAACTGTTGAGGTTGGGTACATAGAGATTATCTCCATCTGTGGCCTGTTAGGAACTGGGCTGCACAGCAGGAATTGAGGGGTGGGTCAGCAAGCAAAGCTTCATTAGTATTTACAGATGCTCCCCATCACAGGCATCACTGCCTGAGCTCTACCTCCCATCACATTGGGAGAGGTGTTAAGATTCTCATAGGAGTGTGAACCCTTCGGTAAACTATACATTCAAGGGATCTAGGTTATGTGTTCCTTATGAGAATCTAATGCCCCACTCCCACCTCATTCCCCCATCCCGTGTAAAACTGGTCTTCCATGAAACCAGAGCCCTGGTACCAAAAAGGTTGGGGACTGCTGATCTACACCATTCCACTTTTGTATGTTTAATGCTTTTACATAATAGAAAGTTAACACACATTCATACCGAGCATCTACCATATTTATTTTCTGATAATGTCTATTATAATTAGCATTTCAATTTTAATAGTTCCTACTAGTGGTACCTAGTCCTCACCAAATCCTCCTTTCCCCCAAAGTATAAAATTCACTTCTTGCTCCATTTCTGTTGCCACTAACTAATCCACTCATTATCTTGTCTGCAGCAGACTCCTATCAGCCTCCAATATGGTTCTCAATAAGGTACTGCTGGCATTTTAGGTGGGATAATTCCTTGTAGCAGCAGATTGCCTAAATGTTACAAGACATTTGTTATCCCTATGCCCCCGCCAACACAGCAATGTGGCCCCCCAGCCCCACTGGGATAACCAAAACCACACATACATTTCCTGATGCCACCCACTTCAGAGAACCACGTCTAGCACTGGATGGTAGACACATTTTCCCAACTTATCTGAGTAACTTAGTGACTCCCTACAACCTACAAGGTTCGGTCTCCCGTCATTCAAACCAGCCCTACCTTTTCCTGGCCATACTTCAACTTCTACTAGAATCATCACCCTCCAACCTATTCAGGCCAGTCTCCTTATTATAGTATCACCTACTTCATGCTCACTGCTACTTTTTATTTTCATTCTTGGTAACTCTTCACCAGCTTGTATCTTGGGCTTCAAGTCTGAGCATAAATGGTCTACTCTGAAACAAACCACATTCTCAAACTTTGGTGTCTTTTTTTGGGTAGAGTTTCTTCTGCCTAAAATGCCCTTCCACCAGCCTTCCAACATTGTACTCACCTGTAGAAGCCCAACTCCTCTCTCCACCACCCACAAAGCCTTCTCTAAAGCCCACCTCCCAGTATAAAAGTGGCTGCTCCTTTTTGGCTCTCATAATGGTAACACAGTTGCTATCATACTTTGTTGTATAAAACTCTTCCAAGACTACTGATTTCTGAAAGCAAAGACTGCTGGGCAGTTTTGCAACACCAGTGACCAAAACAGAACACTCAGATGTTCAATAAATGAATTCTCTCCTCAGTACGGCATTTGATTGTACTGTATTTTTTTGGCTGCTGTTATTTTGTTGGCAATACACACCTTTTCCCCAGATACTCTGGTAACCATTATAGGTCAATTATCATAACTCAGTCAAGGCTTTTGCAAACTCCTGTCCACACGGCAGGACCCACTGACAAAACCAAAGACTGCTAAAAAAAACAACAGAGTTGGTTTTAACCCTATATAAAGAGGAACATGAAACTACCACGTTGACTCCTGTTATAATAAAAAGTATATTCTGCAATTTCATAAAAAACAGCCTCATGATACACTTTCATGGAGCAACTTATATAACACTGCCATTATTTTACTATGACTAGGGTTTCTAAAAAGGTTTCCTGCTTAAATTAAAGCGAGCTTTCTAATAAGAAAGTGAGTTTCTAATAAGGTTTCCTGCTTAAAGTGCTTTTCCAGCTTGGGCTGCGGACTTGGGCCCGTATCCCCTTTCACCTATCAATTTTCTGGGCTTACAGGCAGGAGGGGCGACATACACCAGCCCCGTGACACCACCTGCCGCATGGAAGGTACGATCCGCCTTTCGGAAACACTTCGGCGCGGAGCCATCCGAGGGGGGAAAAGGGACAATTCAAACAGCACTAGAGGCTGCGCTGGAAACTTTTTCCTTAAACGAGTGCGTTTTCAATGTTACTTTGTCCTTAAGCACAAACCTAAGAAGAACCTGTTCGACCAGCGGGAACGAGGTTAAACCTGTAAAGAGGAACGAGGCGTTTAAAACTTAAAAGGTAGGGGTCAAAAATGCAAAAAAAAAAAAAAAAAAACCCAAAGCAACTTAAAGGCCTTTTGCCTTCCCCGCCCGGGCTCAGTCGGAGCCGACGCGCCCAGCCGCGGGCGGCCATGGCGACCCAGAGAAGCGCAGGCCACCGCGGTCTCCCACCCCGGGGCGCGGCGACGGGGGCCGAGAGGGACCAACAGCCCCAAAGCCAGCCCCGCGCGAAGAGCCGAGAGCCGCGTCCTCCGCCGCCTCCCGCCCCAGCCTCGCGCAGTCCCAGAGGGGCCGCGGGCGGGCCACGAGCCGGGAAAGGGGCGGGCCGGCCCCGCCCGGGGACCGGGGCCCCTCCGGGGCAGGCTCCCCTTTGTCCCGGACTCAGGGCGCCCCCTTTCCGCCCCGCCCGGCGCCTCACCGTGATGTTGCAGTGGAGCGTGAGCGGCGGCGGCGACGCCGGCGGAGGCACCAGGAACTGGCAGTGCAGCTCGTCCAGCTTCCAGCTGACGATGCGGAACCGCTCGTGGTTCTTGTCGAAGACGGACGCCAGGAACTTGAGCTCGGCCTTGAGCCCTGACACGGACATCTTCCCCTCATCTCCGGCAGGAGGGGTGCGGAAGGGGAGCCCGGGCCGCGCTCTCGCGGCTCCGCCTCTCCCCGCCGCTGCGACCCGCGTCGGCGCGCGGCGGAAAAACGACGAGGACCGCGGAGGCCTCGGTGGCTGCTCCCTTTGTAACCGACTCCACCCTATTCATAGTTTTTTTTTTATAGTCTGGCCCTCAAATGGTCTGAGGGACAGTGAACTGGCCCCCTGTTTAAAAAGTTTGAGGACCCCTACCCTAAACCAATGAAAATTGTGACTATTAGACAGTTTGTGCCTATAAGCCAAGGACAATTATTTTACTTTCTCAGTTTGAGGGGTTCCAGACCTCTATTGGAAGAGGTTGAAGTTTGGAATATTTGATAACTGGTGTGAGTTAGGGAAGGCTCCGTGCCCCCCCACCCCCAGGGGCAGGAGTGCGGGACTCTCCCAGAGTGCCTCTCATGGCAGCCTCTGATGGCCACATTGTTGTACTCATGGCTGTGATTTATTGGGGGCAAAGAGTACAAATAAAAATCAGCAAAGGAGAAAGGCACATGAGGTGAGGTGCTGAGGAAAAGGCACAAGCTTCCAGGGGTCCTCTGCACACAGGATACGTTTAATTCCTTCTGCAATGGGCTGTGGCATGTTTTTTCTCCATGTGTGCCATTCACACTTTTTTCCTCCCATCATCTATTCCCACCCAGACCTTTCATGTGGAGCAGTTGTGTGTAAGAGGGACAAAAGCATTTTTATAGAAGAGCATTTTTATACAACCTAACTAGAATAACATAATATGTTCTGGAATCGATCAGAGCAAAATCCTGAGTTTTCAAAAATTGTCAAAGTGGGCTTGAAATCACTCACTCTTTTTCATCCTAATCAGGGAGCAGGAATAAGGCAGAGTGCGGGCAGGACTGTTAAAGCCCATTTCCAGCCACAGCTGTCCTGTGGTTGCCTCTGCCTCCTACAGCGGCAGGTCTGCTCTTGGAGGAAATGAAGAAGCCCTTCAGGACCGCAGCTCCTGCCTCATGCTGTGCTTGAATGTGACCCCTCCGCAATTCAGGTGCTGCCAAGGAGCAGTGCTAAGAGATGAGGCCTGTAAGAGGTGATTAGGCCGCGAGGGCTCCTCCTTCATAAATGGGACCACTGTGCCCTTGCACAGGGGCCTGGTGGAGGAGCATCCTCCTCTCTGGCCCTTCTGCTTTTCACCATGTGGAGATGCAGAAAGAAGGGAAAGATGCCCTGGCGCACCAGACGCCAGGCCTTCATCTTGGACTCTCCAGCCTCCAGGACTGTGGGAAAATAAGTTTTTGTTCTTTGTAAATTACCTGTTCTCATGTATTCTGTTACAGCCGTACAAATGAACTAAGATACCCCACCCAGCTGTGGGTCCACCCCAAGACACCAAGCCAGGAAGAGGAGGGTGCCTGGGTGATAGGTCTGGGAGCAGCCCCCAGGCCCCATGGAGTAGTGCAGAGGGAGAAAAGGCCACATGGGGAGGGAGAACCCCCGGCCAGACCCCAGTCCCACCAGCTGCTCCAGTGACCATACTGTGCTGGCTCCAAACACACCAGCCGCCAAACTTGAAAGGCAGTGTAATGTGGCATGGCCACCCCGCCATTCTATAGAGGAGGAAGGCCCAGGTCACACTGCTGCCCTTCACGTTCTCTGAAGAGGAGGGATGCCCCCCCATGAGTGAGCCCTCACAAGTGAGGGAAGGGCCCTTGCATTTTACTTCTCCTAGGCCACAGTGGGGCTTCCCGATCCACTGGTTCTCAAAGGGCGCTTCCCTGCAACAGCAGCGTCAGCGGCATCAGGGAACCAGCCTAGGGCTAATTCTTAGGCCACACCTCAGAAACTCAGATCTGCAGAGTCAGAAACTTTGGGGATGGGCTTAGCAATCAGAGTGTGGTTTTGTTTGGGTTTGTTTTTTTTTTAAATACATGTATTTTATTATTCTTCATTACATTATTCCCCCCCCCACCCGTCTGTGATAAGACAGAATTGATTTACAGAAAAGAATACAGAAAACACCAAAGCTCCTGGTAGTGGGAGAGATTTCAAGTAGGGAGAGAG
>CAUYRH010124483.1:0-29905 GCA_963574655.1 Perodicticus potto | reverse complement strand
CAGTAGACCGCAGGTATCACACTTCAGCGACGGAACTTCACCTCACCAGCCTGGTGGGCACCCCTAAATCCTACTGCCCCCATCCACACAGCCAGTCAGCTCCTCTCTGTCACTGCCTAGACAATCTTTTTTTTTTTTTTTCATAGAGACAGAGTCTCACTTTATCGCCCTCGGCAGAGTGCCGTGGCGTCACATAACTCACAGCAACCTCCAACTCCTGGGCTTAAGCGATTCCCTTGCCTCAGCCTCCCAAGTAGCTGGGACTACAGGCGCCCACCACAACACCTGGCTATTTTTCTGTTTTGCAGTTCAGCCAAGGCCAGGTTTGAACCCGCCACCTTCAGTATATGGGGCCGGCGCCTTACTCGATGAGCCACAGGCGCTGCCCTGCCTAGACAATCTTGAGCCTTCAATGAGCAGGTTGTGAAGGACGGTGACCCCTGAGGTTATGTTGTGAGAGATTTCTGGCAGGTTCTGACCACAACCACTTAGGGTAAAAACAGAACACCTTCAGGTTTACAAAGTGGTAATAGAACCAAAGGGCTGAGACCAAACTCAAGAGGTCATTGAATCCATCCCCCTGACTCCAGGCAAGACTGGCTCAGTCACAGACAAGGGGGTGTGTCCCCTTGTATTATTAGTAGAAGTAATATTAATATTAGTAGCAGTATGGCAATTGTCGTACTAAAAATACACACAGGGAAGATGGTGTCAGCTTCTCTGGGTCACCTTTCCCAACACTTAATAGAGCACGGAATCTGTTCTCAGCAGCATGAGATCTAACTACATCTCCCTCTTGTCAACACGATTACTCAATGAGAGAAGTGAAGCAAAAATAGGTTCCCTTTTAGAAGAAGGAGAGGAAAATATTCCCGAGTCAGGCTTTGGGCCGTCTCTGTCAGAGCAGCCTAAAGCATGTGCAAACGTATTGGGTTACAATCAGACCTCTCCTCTGCTATTTACAATCAACTTGACCCTTCCCCTCTGCGCAGGACTTTACAGTTCACAAGGCGCCTGTCCATCCGTGACCTCATTCAATCCTCACAAAACAAGGTCACAAGTGTGTGCTCCCAAAATGGGAAAAAGCTGTGGCTGGGACAGGCCATGGGTTGGTTCCCTAGAGTTCTCAGACCTGAACTTGGACCAGGGAACTAAGATGTTGGATAGTCAGCGTGACATTCTACATGTTACATGCTGCTTCTCGGCCTGGAAAGAGATAAGGAACAGGATGACCAGGTCCATGTGCCCCCCAGTCCACATGGTCAACAAACATGTGAGTACCTAGGCGCTATCCGGGGTCTAGGAATACAGCAGTGAGCAGATTCAAAAAATATAGAACCCCCAAACAAAAAACCCTGCCCTCATGGAGTTTATATTCTGGTGCTGTGGTATTTATAAGTAGCTTTAAGTGACATGGTTTGAGATGTTACATGGATCTAGAATTAAATAGTATTAACCCAGCACTTTGGGAGGCTGAGGTAGAAGGATTGCTTGAGGCCAAGAGTTCAAGAGCAGCCTGGGTAACATTGGAAAACCCTCATTTCTACAAAAAAAAAAAAAAAACTTTTAAAAGGCTAGATGTGGTGGTTCGTGTCTATAATCCCAGCTATTCTGGAGGCTGAGGCAAGAGGATGGCTTGAACCCAGAAGTTTGAGGCTGAAGTGAGCTACGATGACACCCTGCATTCCAGCTGGGTGACAGAGTGAAACCCTGTCTCTAAGAAAATAATAATAATACGTATATAAACAATATTGAATCATATAGTGAGAGATGTGCACTTCTCCAATTTCTTTCAGCTCTTGCCACACTTCAAAGTTCTCAGCTTGCTGGTCTCCCCTTTCAGCCTAAAAAGTACACAGAGACTGCAGGGTCCAGGAAGAAGTTATTTCCATCCTTGGGTTTCATCCTATTTATTAGCGACTAACTGCTAGGTGTGGCCTTTGATGCTAATTTCTCATTAAAGGTAGTGATATAGTTGCTTTGTAAATAAATTCAAATCCTTTAATAAGTGAGTCATTTTAAAGAAAGACCTAAAAGAGGCTAATAGAACAATTGGCAAATGAATGTAGCAAAACACTGGATGTTTGGGAGACGTGAATTAAGCGTGGCCATCAGCCCAGGAGCACTTCTACATGTAAATACCAGGCAAGCTATGCTGCTTTTACCTTCAGGCCGGACTACCCCAAAGTTTCCCTGCTTAATGCTTTAATTAATCCCGCACCTGTTACCTTCCAGCCTCCAGCCACCACTGGCTCAACCCACACTGTCTCCAGGACAGAAGCCACAGGAGCTCAACCTGGAGCCCAAGAGCAAACACCCAGCCCTTCTTCCTGGCGGCCAAGGATTTATCTCCCTTATCTCAATCTCCACACTTTCACTGAGGGCAAAGGTCACTCCAAGAAGCTCCCTCAAAGTTAATTATCCTTTATTCTCAGAAGCCAACAGCCACCTACTCTAAATAAGGAAGAACCTCCCAGTCCCATTGAACCCATTTCTCCAAGGTCAATGGATTCCTCGCAGGCTCAGTAGATCAGAATCACCTGTAAGCTTTATCAAATCATAGGTGCCTCGCTGACTCCAGCACATTCTTCAAATCAGTCACATAAAGATGGGGCCTGGAAGGCTGCCTTCTGTGCTCCGCTGGAGAGGTGGTGTTCAGCCCCGTTTGGAAGCTGATGTTCTTGGTTGGAAACACCTTCTCAGTAGACTTCTTACTTGGCCAAGTAATGGCCTACAAATATCAAAGCAGTAAGCACATAGTGGTTTAGTACATGGGCTGTAGAGTTGAGCAAACCTGGATTGAAATCCTGGGTTCGCCACAAGGAAGGGACCGAGTGGCCACAAGTAAGCTGTTTAAACACTCCCAGCCTCAGTTGTTTCAGCTATAAAATAGGGATAACAATGGCAGGTTCAGTGGAAGGGCTGGAAGGATTCAGTGACAATATATAATGTATGCAAAGTGTCCTATGTGCTGCCTTGGAGTGAGAGCTAAAGAAATACTGGCCATAATTAATGTGGAATTGGTTTTATCTTGAGAAATGAAAAGGGCTTAAAGTGGTTTTCAGGGAAGTCAAGAGGAGAAAAAGACAGAGATGAGTAGGAGGGGAGGCCAGATAAGGCCACCTTGGGATGTCAAAGGTGGTCTTATCTGCCCTAAGGCCAGAGGTCAGGATTCAAGGTCATTCCTCACCACTCTCCCCACCTTCTGATCTCTACCCACACTGGACATGTGGCCAAACTTGCTGAGTGACAATGTGAGGCAGACATTCACCAAGAGAAATGACCTGAGCAAAGCATCGAGAGGGCAGGCTAGGAACCCTGTGTCACAACAAGGGGTCTTGGGAAGCCCCCACCCCTTCACTGACACACAGGAGGCTCCCTCTCTCCCTTACTCCAGCAGATTTCCTTTCTTCGTTTGGAGTCAGGGCTGTCTGCTTGTGGGGGTGACCAGTTCCCTATTTCTGCTGAGCACCCAGCACTGTGCATGCACTGTATCCTGCTGGGCCGGCATCTCCAGATCTCCTGCCTTTGTCTGACAGATGAGGAACCTGAGATCCAAGAGGGTAAAACGACTCTAACACAGTCTCATGGCCTGAGAGTGGGGGTCCCAGGATTCAGATTCAAGTGTCCTGACTCACACCCTTAGTCCCACTCCACACGCTGCCCACAGGAAAAACATGGCCAAAGTTCCATGAGGACATTTGTCTCTTTGCCTCAAGCAGTCACCTGGCCTAATGTCCGGAGCTCACTAACCACTGGCTGATTGAATGAATTAAGAGTTTGAAAACCAAATCGGCTATTGCAAGTAGCGCTGGATAATGCAATGAGGGCTTCTCAGATCCTAATGAGCACACACCAACCACCCAGGGATCTTGTTAAAACAATGGTGCTGACTCCGGGCGCTTAGGGCAGTAAGCTGGGGAGTACGGGGGATGCTCACGCTGCTGGTATCAGACAAAACCTGCACAGCATATAGTACATTTTGGAGCCAGAGTGTTTGAATTCAAAGTCCTGCTCTGATCAGCCCTGTATTCTAGAGCCAGCTACTTAACTCGCTGCGCCTTCATTTTCCCACAGTGATAATAGAATACCTGATTTACAGGGCTTATAAGGGTTGGGGTTAAATGAAGGAACCTGTGTTATGCACTCGGCCTAGCATCACTTGCACACACTAGGCTCTCTGAGGGCAGAAGTTTTAAGAGGAGGCTTCTTTATAGTTAGGCAGCCTTCCCATTTTCTATCCTGGACCCCACTCCAGAAAAGGAAACATAAATTCTTATCCGGCATCCAGCTGGTCTTGGTCCAAACCACCAAACTACCCTCCAACAACCCCTGAATGGAAAAAAGATGAGCTGACCCTAGCCAAGAAAAGGTCAGAGTAGCCCAGGGCGCCCCCCTCCGGCTGCCGCACGGCTGTGTGAGCAGAGCCGGCGACAACGTGCCACCGGGCACATACAGCAGGGTGCCCCTGAAGTTCCAGCTGGCAGCTGTTTGGATTCATTTTCCCTAAAAGCCTCTCAGAACTTTCAGGAGGCAGGTTTTATCTCCACGATCCTGAAGAGGCAGGAGGTAATAAAGATGGATGAGGTAACTGCCGAACCCAGCTAGATTATCATCAGAGAGAAGGGAGGCGAGCTCACCTGGAGTTCTCAGAAGTCATAAGTTAAAAGCCCCTTGGGGTTATCGGGTCAGTGCAGTCTTAAGAAAAATTGGCAAAAGCTGAGAAGCAGGTGTTGGCCCCTTTTCCCTACTCTCAGCAACCCCCCTCCCAAGCTTCCTGCCCCCAGCAGCATCCCCGGTGGCCATCATCCCTGAGAGGCAGGAATGGCTGGCAGGAGCTTGGATGGAAGTCTGGCACTTTCGTTTTCCCCAGAATCCAAGTCCTTGGCTGGACAACACTCTCCTGAGAACGTTTTAGACTTCAGCCGTGGGAAAGGAGCAGTTGGAAGGAAAGTGGTGTGGTTTTAAGCTCCAGAAGACCTTAGTGTGAACCCCAGCTCTAGGATTCACCCTCTGTGTGTCCTCAGGCAAGCCCCCAAGTTCATCTTTCGTAAAGTGGGCTTGGTACCCCACACACAGGGTGGTTTTGGGATTGCAGAGAATGTATAGGAAGCACCTTGGATAATGTCTGACACTGGCAGCCCCTCCATGAATTGCTGTGACTGTGACCTCCCCAGGGAGGGCCGACCAGCTTGCTCTTTGCTGCCAGCCTGTCTGGCTATGCCTCCGCCATTTTAGCATGTAGATTGCCAGCAGGCACTCCAGGTATCTGTTTCTTCCCTCCATGAGCTCACTGAGGGCAAGGACCCTGTCTGATTTCTCTTGGATCTCTGCACCCTGTACAGAGCTGGCACAAGAAATAAAAGGGCCAAGCTGAATTCCAGGCCCTGAGCTTAGAAGTTAAGGGGAGACCTCCTACGCAACCCACTGTCCTCAGGCTTCGGTGTCGCGAAGGAAAAGGTCCTAGAGAAGGAAAGGGGCAGTGGCTGTGATCAGACCCTCAGCACCCAGCCCCTAGCGTGCGGGTTGTGTCTGGTGAACAACCTCAGTTTGATCCCGGGCTGCTCTGGGCGGGCCAGGTCCCTGCCTGTGCAGGCAAGGAGGCACTAAGCTCTGGGTTGGGCATTTTCTCAATTGTTTCATTCTTTCTCTCTTATCGCCAGCTAGTTAGTGATTAACTGCTCTTTAAAAGTTTCCCAGCCTCCCCCAAGCTCCCCGGGAGCACAGGTGGCCAGTGGGTTGGAGCAGGCGAACCTGACTCAGGGCCCAATTCTCTCTGCTGGACAGGGAGGACCCCGAGGCGCAGCCCCTGGGTCACAAGCCCAGCAGGGTAAGACCGAGAGTCTGGTGCTGAGCTAACCGGCAGAGGTTGCCGGGAAGGGCTCCAGGGAGGCGTGTGTGCAGGCGCTGTTTCCTTGGAAGTGTGTGTGTGTATATCTGTGTGTGTTGGGGGATGGGCTGACAACCAGGACCTGAGACAGAGAAGGCCTTGGCATTATGTCACCACCCTCACCCCCAGGAGCTTTCCGTACAAACCCCGGAGCAGGGCAGCTTCCATGTGATAAGAGTTACATTTTCCCACAGCCCCTGCAGGCTGGAGTGACCCCTCTCCCCCCTAGCTGGGCAGCTGGTCAAGGAAGCACCATCCAGAACTTCCCAGTGGATACAAAGACCATTTCCTTCCAGAGTGTGGCCTTTCCTGCCATCTTTCCCTTTCCTTAACTCGGAGATCTTTTATTTGAAGTTTGGACTTCCATAGAGACACTCTCAGGCAGGCATATGAACCTCTCAAAGAACCATCGGGAACACATATCTAAGTGCAGTTTCCCAGGATGGGCTCCTACATTCAGCCAAAGGGAATCAGACCTTGTCACTTCTCCCCCCAAACCCTTTACTCACTTCCTGCTTATCCCACTGCTTTCGGGGGTGGAGGCAATCCCTTCTGTTGACAGAGAAGGCTCGGCCTGCCCTCTGTCGGCCTCTCCTGGGGCCCTGGCCTGGACTTTGCTTTTAGCTCTACTTATTGCCCTCTGAGAGGCCTGCCCTGCTAGCCCACATCACCCCCACCTGGCCCCAGTTACCCCTAGCACCTCATTATGTCTCCAGAGCACCCGCCTAGGTCTCCCTATGCCTGTTTATTCAGAGCTGAAACTATCAGCTCCCTGAAGACTAGCTGTTGCTCATCGAGCTCCAGTGACTGCTGATGTTCCTGGAAAACAGGAGACCTCAAAAACATTGTAGGATGAATGAAGGAATGTGAAGTTGACTTTGCTTTCTCAGAGGGCTGTTGGTCAACCCCCAAGTCTAAAAATTATTACTCTAAATTAGGGATCAGCCAACTTCAGCCCATGGGCCAAAATCCAGTCCACTGTCTGTTTTTATACAGCCAATGAGCTAAGAATGGTTTTTACATTTTTAAGGGGTGGGAAAAATATCAAAAAAAGAATAAAACTAGTAACTTGAAAATTATATGCAATGCAGATGTCAGTACCCATCAGAGAAGTCCAACTGGGACAAAGACAGTGCGAGCCTGTGTGTGTGTTCTGTGCCACACAATGTCAGGGTTCAGTCGTTATGATAATGACCACCTGGCCTGCAAAGCCTAAAATCTCTTATCTCTATTATTTGGTTCACTATAGAAAAAAGAAAAGATTTGCCAATTCCCTAACCAATGCTAAGAAAGAGTGGAGAAAGAGAAAGAAAGGAAAAGTAAAAAGAAGGAAGAAAGGAAAAGAGAAACAAGAAAAAAAGAAAAAGAACATTCTATTGAATCCCTTCTATCTACCATGTGCTGTGTTTGGGACTTTACCTATCTTGTTTCTCAGCATTGGATAAAACTTGCAATAAAGGCACAACCTTCAGTCAGGAACTCTCCATCCAGTAACTCTCTCTTCCTCTGGGTACCAGCTGCCCACTGACTGCCCAGTTGCCTCTCCTGATAATGTCATGGCATCCAGGCCTGATCACTTCCACCACCATTCACCTCAAACAGCATTCCCTGTTCCAGAAATTTCTCTCTGAAGGAATCAAAGTTTGCTTGTCCATCTTATTCCCTGCCCTCTGCTAAGTGGCAGTGGGAATGAAGACAGGTTTTCTATTATTCCCTCCCACCACCATGCTACCCAGCACAGTTTCTGGGGCATAGAAGGCACTCAATAAATAGTTGCTGGGAGACTGAATTAGATATTCCACCATGCAGAGCCTTGGCCCGGTTAACCACCATTTTCCAGGGTGGAGGACCCCAGTGGTGGGGGATTTCCATAGTAAAGATGGTTTGGAACAGACCATCCCTGCTCAGTGATATCCCAGGACACCCAAAGACTGCTCCACAGGGACCTGAGAGCTCCCAGTCCCTCCCCACTTTCCTGCCTTGCTGCCCCTTTGGTGGAGAGTTCCCCTCTCATCCCCAGAGGCCCTTCTCTCTTCTGTTCCCCCTGTCACTAGTCTAAGATCTTGGCTGGTCCATGGGAAAGACAAGCAATAAGATGAAGGGGTGGTACACAAATAACAGAGGAAAGGGGGGATTGTATGTAGAAACTATGCCCCTCCTGTAGCAGTTGCCAGACAGGAGCAGAACAAGCCTGACCAGAAGGCTTGGTTAGAAACCGAGCCCACATGACCTCCCTCTCTGGTATTTCCTGTGAAGGGTAATGTCTCTCCCTTTTGTGGCTGGCTTGAAAAAGAGGATGGGTCTCCTTAAAAAAGAGAAGAAAGAGAAACTTACAAGTAACTTACAACCTTGGGAGTTTCAAGAGAGATGATGAGGGGAGGGATAGATTAATTTCAGTAGATGGAGCATTATAAAGGCAATCTGGAGAGAGCTGAGCCATGTGCCCAATTTCTTTGTTTGTTCATTTATGATGGATGACACCATACGGGCTCAAGGCTTTCCACCTCCCATTGGCTCCCCAAGTCTGTTAAACTGGCTTCCTGTGGCAGCACCAATAATTCCTTGGGACCTCAAGACTCTGGGCCATAAAGTGCCTCATTTTAGGTAATAAGATGAACCTGATGAAGAAAATTAGATGGCAGCAGCATGGAAGAAAAAAGTAAATGCATCCTAGAAAGCCATGGTGAAAGAAACTGTTGAGTTGAGTGGATCACCCTGACTTTCAGATATTATTCAACCTTTCCAGGGCTAGAGCAGGACCTTTATAATGATCCCCTATCTCCACCCTCAACCAGGGCTGAACGATCATGTTTATACCAGCAAAATTCAAAAAGGACATATGTTTATAACAATTTTTTTCGTTCAAATGAAAACCATTGAGGTAGGTTCCAGATTGAAAGGAATATATATTCTTACTACTCAAATTCACTGCTTTAAAAAACCAAAAAAACAGAAGAAAACAGATTTAAAAAATGAATATCATTAGACTCATAAACAGATGCTCAACCTTAGTGGTAATCAAAGAAGCAAGAAACCACCACATGTCCTTCAAATTAGCAAAATTTAAAAATCTAATAATTGTTGGCCAGGATGAGATGAGGAAGGCAGTCTTACCCACCCCACTGCTCATTCAGGACCATGGATTGTTATTTACTCTTTGGAGACTCATTTGTTAATATCAATTAAAAAAGAAGATGCACATGTTCACACCCTCACAGGTGACAGCACAAAGATATTCATCACATCACTGTTTGTAAAATGAATGATTGGGAAAAACCTAAGTGTACCTCAGTAGGAGAATTAGTGACAGCATCCTCATTTGTATTCAGTCGCTCTTTTATTCATTTTTCATTCAATAAATTTCCATGAGTTATATTAAATTTCCATTAAAATGTATAAGGATCACCTGGGAAGACTGTTCACAGTAAAGGCGGAATTCTTAGCCCCACCCGCAGAGAGCCTGAGTCTGAAGTCTGGGAAGGGGTCCAAAGAATGAGGCCCTTTGGCAAGCACATGTAATACCCTTGCATGTAGTCTTTGAGTCATGCCATATCTAATCATTCATCCTGACGTTAGATTGCAAGCTGGATTACAAAACTCAGTGGGCCACATGTGGCCCCTGGTTACTCATCACTTACTTGGTAAAAAGTCCTGAATCACCTACATCGTTGGGACACAGGAGCCTGAGAAACTCTTGCAGGCTCAGGTGTCAGACCAGGAAAAGGAGAGTAGAAAAGGTGTTGAGGGGCACAGGGAGGAGAAAAGGAAGGAGAGTGAGTCCGAGGGCAAAGAGGCCAGCACCAGCATCTCTTCTGATCTGCCTGGAGACAGGTCTACCCCAGATCTTTGTGAATGGCATTTAGCTTGAAACTAAGAAAGTTACCCTAACCCATCCTGCACCTCAGCAGCACTTAATAAATCAACTCTAAAGGGTTTTTTTGTTTTTTGTTTTTTTAAGTGTCCCAAAGGCTTAGGTTCTAGGTCTGGACCACTGCCTTCTTACAACCAAGATTCATTGGAAAAGAGTTGGCACTAAGTCAAATTTTTATCTGAAACTTCAGTCAATATTATTTTTCCTTGTCCACAGAAGCAGGGACGTATTTGTAGGGAATTCAGCCAACCTTTCCCTAAGCCCTACCCAGTTGAACACCAGTCAGATATTCTGGGGCTTTTAGCTATCATCTAATATGCATGTATTTATTGACTATGTCATGGCATTAGAATCCCATTATCTATATTCAATTGAGAAATGGTCTCTAAGCATAACTTGATGCTTCTTTGATGAAGATGTCTTAGGAGTCTACAGGGACCTTATAGGAATTTAAGGAACCAGAGGTGCCAGTTCACAATGAGTTCTGGTTAATACAGCTGTGCTGGTAAACACAGAAGTGGCTGTAGGTAGAGGCAGTATTGGGACTTGTTTGGAAAACTGTGCTGCACATCCATGCAAGGAGAAATGGAGGTAAGAGAGGAGTTTGACCTTATTGCGCATTCAGCCAGTGAGAGTGCCAGCAGGGACTAGAGGGAGGAAATGAGAAGCCAGGGTATTTCTCTGTCCAGCAATCATTGCATTTCCTCCACAGCCCCAGGTCCCCCCAGACAAGCCTACCAGGCACTTTGGTAACACTACCTTCCCCCTCTTTCTTTTCAGCTCTTTCTGACTTTCTGCTCTTGATAACCTTTGAGCTACCTCATCATCCCATATTTGGCTTTCAACTTTTTCAACACTGGTATGACCTGATCCCTGTATTAAATTCCTTCTGTTGAAAACACTTGGGCACCTTCCTGCTTTTCTGATACAGGAGGTGACTGACCTTTGCAGTCCAGACAACTCTCATTTTAGAGAAGAAAAAAACAGACCTAGAGAAGCTCAAAGTTACATGCCAAAGTTGCACAGCTACTGAGCAGAAACCAGAAGCCAGGTGTCTTGTGCCAGTACTAATTTCCCTATGGTATTCAGGCCCTTCTCTCTTGCCAATCTTTACCAGCATAAGACATTCTCTCTCAGGGTCAAAATGAGAATTCATTTGGGTCTCATTTGCACTTGATGAGAAGGTGCTATAACCATGCAAATTGTACATCCAAAGGAGTTTGAGGGAGTTCATTTCTATTTTGGTCTTTATAAAAATATTTTGCATTTGAGTCAACCAAGCTTTGTCAGCATTCTATAAATCCTAGGGCAGTATTTCTCAAAGTCAGAAGCACCTGAGAGGAGATGTGGGGGGAGGGGTCTTAGTCTGTTTGGGCTGTTCAGGCTCTGAAAGAATACCACACACCGGGCTTATCAACCACAGAAATTTATTACTCACAGTTCTGGAGGCTGGGAAATCTGAGATAAGGCACCAGCAGATCGGTCTGCTAAGGGCAAACTCCCTAGTTTCTTGATGGCCACCACCACCTGCTCATTGTGTCCCCATATGGTGGAAAGAGGGCTAGAGAGCTCTCCAAGGTCTTTTTCATAAGGGCTTCACCCTCATGACCTAATCATCTCCAAAGTCTATTAATACCATCACATTGGGGGTTAACATTTCCAGCATTCAGTATATAGCAGGAGGTAATCTGGCAAAAACATAGATTTCTAGGCCCTACCACCTATTGAAATGGAAAATATGAGGAATAAGAACTGGAACAGTACGTTTAACTAGCAACCCAGATGATTATTATGAAAACAAATTTTGAGGGCCACTGTTCCAAGAGATTGAAAAAGTCGTCAGTGCCCACAGAGAAAAAGGAAAGATTAGTAAAGCAACTAGAGGGCCAGTTTCTGGCCAATCAAATAAAAACCGAGTCCCTCTGGTTTCCAACTCCAAGAAGAGGTGCCACTTACTGACACTCTACTATGTGTCAGGCTAAGTCCTAGGCATGGCATGTACATGGTTTCATGTACTCTTTATAGAAATCCTGTGAAGTAGCTATTGTAATTCCCATTTTGCAGATGAGAAATCTGAGACTCATCGGATTAAGTAACTTGTCCCAGGGTCACCATGATGAACTGAATTCTCATCAAATTCTGCTTGATTCCAAAGTCAGACTCATGTCTGTCTATGTCACTCCTTTCATCTCCAAATGATCACAGAGACTGAGCTGATATGCTGAGCAGGCTGTGTGTGGAGTGTCCCAGTCTGCTCTCCAGAGGGTCTGGCAGTTCCTTCCTGCTTGTTCTTGAATGAGGCATCAGTAGCTGCCAAGGGGGCAGGTTCATAGTGTTCCAAATAGCCACCAGGAGACAGGATGGGATCCTGGCAAGTAGAGCTCGCAGGGACTTCTTGATTGGCCTTCCCAATTATTCCCAGACATTCTTGGAAGCTCTTCTGATACTGCACTTGGCTAGGCAGAAGTTTCTGGTTTTGCCCCAAACTAGTAGGAACTGATCAGAAAGCCTGAAAGCAGCAGATGTCTGCACTAATTCATACAGGGAGGCCCTGAGGGAAGCAACTCAACTGTAGTTCTTATCACAAATATTTAAAAATATTAATAACATGAATGGGCAAGTGTGTAAGCACACAGTGCTTGACATCTGGATAATCTTGCATCATCTGAGCTTCCTTTCCTGTTTTTCTGATACATTGCTCTACTTGCCTGGTCACCCTTCTTTTGCTGACACTCCTGTTTGGATCAGCCAGCTAATACAACAGACAGAGGCTGGCTGGCTGAGAAGGACAAGGGTAGGGGATTTTCAGATCAACCTGATCATTTATGGAGTCCAGAGATGAATGCTGACCCGTAAGATAATGTCTGCTGCTCCCCACATCTTCAATGTTCTCACTTGATCCTTTCCAACAGTTTTGAGACCCCAACCTACCTCTTCCAGTTTTATAGCTATGTCTCAGTAGGCATTTTCATGTATATGACACTGCCTGGCCAGCTTTAGAAGGCATAGGCTTGAGTTCAAATCCCAGGTCAATCGCTCACTACCTAAGTCTCTCCAGGCATGTTAAATAACCTCTCTGTGCCTCCATGTCCTCAGTAAACATGGAGATAATCATAATATATTGAACTTTTACAATCGCTGGAGGAAAAACGTTTAATTTCACAGGAAGTAGTTATTACAGCACCTAGATCAACAAGTGCATCTTGAGTGCCTTCGATGTGACATACACTGTTCAGCACTCTGGAGATAATTGTGGTGAACAAAAAAGCAGAGTCCCTACCCTCAGGGAGCTTAACAACTAGTGGTGAAGACATTAAACAAACAGATACATTTATAATAACTGTCACTTGGTGATAACTGCTATAAAGCAAAATAAAGCAGGGGGAGATGATGGAGAATGAGAGAAGGGAGAGGGAATGCTATTATTGATAAGGTGGTCAGAGAAGATCCCTTTATAAAGTGACATTTGAGAAGAGATTGGAATTAGAGGGTTTAAATCAGATGGATATCTGGGGAAAGAGTATTCCAGGTGGGAGCTAGGTAGGATAAGAGCCTGAGGCCTACACATGCTTCTTTATTTAGGGAAGAGAATGGAGGCCAGTGGGGCTTGCACACAGAAGGCAGATGAGGTTAGGGAAGAAGCCAAGAGGCAAAAAATAATGAAACATAGGTAGGTAAGTAGTTAAGACTAAAATCATTCATTTAGTCATAATATCTTCTTACCTTGATGGAAGTCTGCTAGTTACCATGACAGACACAAAAATGAACCAAACAGAGAATTTATCTTTAATAAACCTTGAAATATTCATCGAGTAAGGGAGAGAAATGTATAAACAGTGAGATAAGCAAATAGTAGATACCATAAAAGAAATGTGCATTAAGTCCTACAGGATCTGAGAGTCTTGGTCTCTCATAGCTACTCCTCATTGGAAATATGGAAAGATTAATGAAAGATGAGATATTTACAGAAAGACTGTAAAACAACTTTGCTTACTATGCTCAAAGACATAAACTACTTAAAACAAGTCAGCAATCAGCTGAAACAAAATCATTGTAAATCTAGGGAAAGAACCAAGCAGAAATTATAAAATTTTAAGATTTAAAAACCTAATCAATAAAATGAAAAAGACAAAAGATGAGGTTAGTTGCAAATTCAAAACAGCTAGAGAGAGAATTAGTGAATGAAAGGTAAGTCAGAGAAACTACATAGACTAAATCAAATAGAGAAAAAATTGGGGGGCACCTGTGGCTCAAAGGAGTAGGGCGCCAGCCCCATAGGCCCGAGGTGGCAAGTTCAAATCCAGCCCCGGCCAAAAAATAAATAAATAAAGCCTACAAATGTATTTTTAAAAAAAAAAGAGAGAGAGAGAGAAAATATTTGGAAAATACAAACATGAGAATACAGTGAGCAAAGTTAGCATATTTTTGAGGACTAGAAGGAGAAGTTAAAAAGAAGAGCAAATTAATCTCCTAAAAATATGAAAGGAAGGAAATCAAGAAGATAAGATGAAAAAAGATTTAATAGAAGAAAAAATAGACAGGATTTAAAAGGTCAAAATTTGGGGGGAGGGGTTTAATGACTGTTAAAATAGATAAACTTCTGCTGAGGCAGATTAAGGCCAAATATGAGGAAGGCACAGATAATTAATGTCAGTAATTGACATCTGTGGAGAAACGAGAACATTTGTATGCTGTTGGTGGGAATGTCAATCAACCATTATGGAAAACTGAATCGAGATTCCTCAAAAAACTAAAAAGAAAATTCCCAGATGATCCAGCCAT
Organism: Perodicticus potto; assembly: GCA_963574655.1. Classification (NCBI taxonomy): domain Eukaryota; kingdom Metazoa; phylum Chordata; class Mammalia; order Primates; family Lorisidae; genus Perodicticus; species Perodicticus potto. The sequence goes on along the minus strand of CAUYRH010124483.1, from coordinate 15,362 downwards.
TCCACTTCTGGGTATTTGCCCAAAAGATTTGAAATCAGTTTGTCAAAGAGATGTCAGTGTTCCCATATTCACTGCAGCACTATTCACAATAACCAGATGACAGAATTTACCCAAGTACCCATCAATGAATGAATGGGAAAAGTTATGCATCGTTTATAAAAAAACAAAGAAAGTGTGGCATATATACACAAAGAAATATTATTCAACCTCAAAAAGAGAAGGAAATTCTGTCAATTGCAGCAATGTAGAAGGAATTGGAGAACATTAAGCTAAGTGAAATAAGTCAGGCACGGAGAGGCAAAAACTGCACGTTCTCAATTACGTGCGGAATCGAAAAGTCACAGGAGCAGAAAACAGAATGATGGTTAGAGAGACTGAGAGGATTGGGAATGGAAGATGATGGTCAGAGAGTATGAAATTTTAGACAAGAGAATTAGTTTGTTGATTTCTCATCTTTTTTTTAAGATATTTTGCACAGCATGATAAATATACAGATGCTCTTCAACTTACTATACAATGGGTTATTTCCCAGTTAACCCATCATAAATCAAAAACATCGTTAAGTCAAAAGTACGTTTCCTTTTTTTTTTGGTTTTCATTTATTATTTATTTTTATTATTTTAGTTAACAGCACTTTCACCAGAAAGTATTTTAACACATTTATTTGTACCATAGTCAAGTGCAAACCACAACCACAAATCTCAGTATTTATGTTTTAAAAGAGGGTGTCTATATTGTCTTTTCATTGTCCAAAACATTAAGAAAGAAATTCCAAATCCAGAAACACAGAAACAAACAAAATACTCACAGACATGTTCTATCTAGCTAGCTTGATGTTCTTAAAAGAATTTGAATGACTTTAAGCATTTCTGTTTGCCAAAGTGCATTTTCCACTTATGGTATTTTTAACATGAATGTATTTATCCAAGCATAACCCAATCATAATCAGGGAGCATACTGATTACATATCACTTTTGTACTGTTGTAAAGTCAAAAAAGTCATAAGTTCCTGACTTGTGACAAATCATAAACCATCAAAAAATCAAAGTCTTGACTTGTGACGAGTCATAAACCGTCACGAGTCAAGGACCATCTGTAGTTAATAATAGTGCATTGTACATTTCAAAATTGCTAACAGGGTAGCAATGTTTTCACCACAAAAATGATAAGTATTTGAGGTGATGTATACATTAATTACTTTGATTTAATTATTGCATATCATGTACATAAATCATAACATCACTTTGTACCCTATAATATAATTATAAATTGTCAATTTGGAAGAAAAAAAGAGAGAATATCCTTACATGTCTTACAGATGTTAGCAAAATAATGAAAGGTTATTATAAACAACTCTGTTGATAATTTTTTTAATTTCATAAACTAGACAAATTCCTAGGAAAACACTACTTATGAAAGTCAACGAAAGAAATTAAAAATATGAATAATCCTATAACTATTAAAACAGTTGATTTAATTAAAACTAAACTTGCCATAAATCAAATGTTAAGGTTTGAGGGCTTTAAGCAAATTTTGTGAGGCTTGAGTTATCTTAATATCAAAACTCAATATGAACAGTATTGGGAAGAAAATTATAGGTCAATTTTACTCATGAACATAGGTGCAAAAATTCTAAACAAAAAAAATTAATAAGCCAACATCAGAAAAATATAAAAAGGAAAACACATCATGTCCAAATTTGGCTTATTCTAGGATGCTAGTGTAAATGTTACTTTAGCTTTAAAAATCAGTGTGATTTGTCACCTTGCCAGATCAAAGGGAAAAAAAGTCATCTAAATATATGCAAAAAGAAGCATTTGCTAAAACTCAACATCTATTCAGTATTAAAAATCTCAGAACTAGAAAAAAGGGGACACATAAGTAATCTGGTAAAAAGTAGCTACAATAAAACCTATACCAACCAATGTTTAAAAGTGAAACTTTGGAAATGTTCCTTTTGAGACTGTGAACAGACCACAATCACATCTACTCACAGTTATTCTGGGGACCCCACATGGGTAAGGCAAGAAAAAGAAAGAAAAGTACAAGGATCAGAAAGGAAGAAATAGAATTGTCATTTTTCATGGACTATTTTGTTACCTACCCAGAAAATCCATGGGAAGCTGCAGATACTTTTTAGGACTGAAGAAAATTTCACCAAGTTGCTGGATAAAGTCAATACAGAAAATTACAGGGATATATATATGAAAATGTTAATACATATACATATATGTATAGATAAATGGATATCATTTTCACTAGTGTTAACAAGTATCAAAAACCTAGGGGAAAAATCTAACAAAAGACATGCAAGACCTTTGTGCAAAACATTATAAAATACTTGGAGAGACATGAAAAAAGACTTGTATTAAAAGAGAGAAAGTCTATGTTGATGGGTTGAAGCACTCACTATTTTAAACATCAATTCTCCCTAATGAGAACTATGGATTCAGTAGAAGTCCCAACAGGATTTTCAAAAGAACTTAAGCAGTTTTTAAAGTGTATATGGCGCTGGCCACAGTGGCTCATATAGGTGCTGGCCTATAATCCTACCATTCTGGGAGGCCAAGGCGGGGGGATAGCTTGAGGTCAAGAGTTCGAGACCAGCCTGAGCAAAAGCGAGTCTCTGTCTCTACTAAAAAAAAAAGAAAGAAAGAAAGAAAGAAAGCAAGAAAAACTGAGGCAAGAGGATCACTTGAGCCCAAGAGTTGGCAGTTGTTGTGAGCTATGACACCACGGCACTCTACCCAGGGAAACAGCTTGAGACTCTCTCTCAAAAAAAAAAAAAAAGTTTATGTGGAATTGCTGTGGTTCAAGACTAGCCAAGCCCTTCCTGAAGAAGAATCACAGTGTTGGAGGACTTGTTCTACCAGGTAAGGAGTGTTACTATTAAACTGCAGTGATTAAGACTGTCATTCCCTCAATGACAGGGAGATGGAGGTACACGTCACCAGTATTTCCAATATCTGGGTATCCCCCCTCCTTCCAGGCACATGGCAGACAGCACCAGCCCTTTGCAGGTGGGTGGAGCTCTCTGACTGGTTCAGGCAAATGGGTTGTTAGCAGAAGAGAATGATGGATGACGTTTTCATGCTGAGTCAGACCTCAGGGATCATTTCCTGTCTCTCTTCTCTGGATAGAGCATGCTCACAAGGGTGCGAAGGCTTCGTGTTGCAAAGGACAGCTCTCTGTGACTTATCTCCTGCATCAGCAATGACCTGCCAATGAAAAGGAAATGACATTAGACTGTTAATCCAAGACATGTTGGGGTTGTTTGTTACCCAAAACAAAGCACAACCTATCAGATTCTGTTTGACATACTCATGCAGGCAAACCACTGGACTCCCAGGGCCCAGAAAGACATCCACTCATGTGCGGACAATTGATTTTTCAACAAAAAGTGAAATTGCAGAGCAATGGAGAAAGGATGGTCTTAAATCCTTTTGAGGGAAAAAAAAAAATAGAACTAGAGGGCGGCACCTGTGGCTCATGCAGTAGGGTGCCAACCCCATATACCAAAGGTGGTGGGTTCAAACCCAGCCTCAGCCGAACTGCAAAAAAACAGAAAAATAGCTGGGCGTTGTGTCGGGCGCCTGTACCCCCAGCTACTCGGGAGGCTGAGGCAAGAGAATCACCTTAGCCCAGGTTGGAGGTTGCTGTGAGCTGTATGATGCCACAGCACTCCAGCAAGGGCGATAAAGTGAGACTCCGTCTCTACAACAACAACAACAAAAAAATAGAACTACATATCCAGTTGAGGGAAAAACAGAACTTGTCCCTACTGTACATCATACAAAGAAATCAAGCCTACTTGGATTATTAACCTTATTTGAAAGGCAAAACTGTTTAAAACTTTTGGAAGAAAATCTGAGTCTTCATGACTCAGAAAAAAGATTTAAATAAGAAACAAAAATTATTAGCCATAAAGGAAAGATGGCTAAATTGTATTCTATCAAATTTCACAGGAAAAACAAACAAAAAAATCATTGTTAAAAAAGGAAATACAGCTTGGGCAACATAGTGAGACACATCCCTGTAATAATGTAAAAAAATTAGCCGGGCATTGAAGGTGCACCTATAGTCCCAGCTACCTGGGAGGCTGATCATGTGTGGACAATTGCAGAAGGATCGCTTCAGCCCAAGAACTCCAGGCCACAGTGAGCTATAATCAGGCCATTGCATTCCAGCTGGCCAACAGAGTGAGACTTTGTCTCTTAAAAATAAGTAAATGATAAAAAAAAAAAAAAATTAAAAGAAATGCCATAGTAAGTACTTAAAATTTAACTACTATTAAAATTTTAGTTATGGGTCCAAGGAAGGTGAAGGCTGGGAGACCTGGACTCTCTGGTCTCAGGGAGGAGGGGCTGGGGGGCCTCAGACTTTCAGGTCTAGGGAAGGAGGGAGCTGGGGGCCCAGATGCCTGGGTCTGAGGGTACAGGGCACTGGGGTCAGGATCCCTATGTTTGATAGAAGGGGGATCTGGGGGCCGGGACACTGGGGCTGAGAGAGATCAGGATTTGGGGCTTACCCCAGGTTTTGTTGAATGCCTGGGGGCCTGGATTCTTGGTAGGGGTGGAGATCTGGGCAGTTTGTCCCCAACTCCGTGAGTGTAAAAAAAATTTGAAGATAAAAAAATGAAACTCGTCTACTCCAAACCTCCTCACCAGAGATTGCCACTATCAACAATCGGATGCGGACTTTTTTACTTTATATCCCCAAACACATACACAATGGGTAAAGATGCCTTTTTCACTCTACTCTATCCTGTAAGTACCATAGCAGGGGCAAAGGATTCCTCTGTGTGAATAGAACACGCTGTTTAGCGGGGGTTGTGTGGGTTGTTTTCTTCCTCCTCGTGAGGAGACTCCTTCCATGAACCTTGTGGTCTGAAGTAGAAACAAGAGAACTAAATTCCTCTTTTAGGAAAGTCAGAGCCATTTCGGTCACTGGCTGGGGCCTCACTCCAGAATAAAAGCAAAATCCTCACTGTGGCCCCTGAGGCCCCTACTAATCTGGCCTTTGTTCCCTCTGGGACTGCTGGCCCAGCCTCTGCCAGCCCTGTCCCTTACCTTTGAGTCATTTTTCTTCCCTGTCCTCTACCCCAGAGAATCCAAAGATGGCCCCAGAGAGGGATGGCAGGTCCACAGAACACTTCCAAGGTACTGAGCTAATTAAAGAACATCCTGGGCAGAAAATACAGATTTAAAAATATAGATGAATAATCTGAGTTGAGAGGAGTCAGAAGGGGCTGAAAGAGGGCAAGAGTCTTGGTGGAGGTGAGAGTTGGAGAGGGGCTGTCGGGTGTGTGACAAAGTGCCATGGAAACAGGCCAGCAGTGGGGTCATTTCTATCTTCTAAGTCCAGATGGCTGGATTGCCAGGATGAAGCAGAAATTTATGTAATTCAGAAAGGATAGAAACCTTGAGATAAGACGAGGACAAAAGGGGATGAGACACAGAGTCCATCAGCCTAACCCTGACTCCAGTCCTGTCCCCAGGCCCAGCACCACACCCTACGCTGCATCCAACCCCGTCCCCAAACCCAACCTCATCCGTAAGCCTATTTTTAAAGCTGCCTTCGATTCTATCCCTTCCCCTGACCTACTCCCAGCCCACTCGAAACTCAGACTCAGCTTTATCCCCTGGAGTGGTGTCCAACCCGCAGGGCACGTGCTGATTCTGTGGGGCCTTCTTTGCTCATCTGTGGTGTTGGATATCACAGAAAAGTATACATGGCCCTTTCTTTTGCTAATTTGCTTTCCTTAGTTTGTGCATTGAATGTATGGCCCGAGACAAATTTTATTCTTCCAATGTGTAGCAGAAGGAAAAAACGGTTGGACACCCCTGTGCCTACACTCTTCACCAACCCATTTCCAAACTCAAGCCCAGCTCATTCCCGCATCCAGCCTCATGTGCATCCCCAATTCTGTCTCCCACTTCCATCACATCCTCCCCAGCCCAGTCTGCAACCCCATCCCCATCCCAAACTCTATCCCACACAATACCGATCTGCATCCCTGAACCAATGCCTAAACGCAACCCCATCCCAGCACAGACCAGTCATGAGGAAGAGGAAGACAGCAATGCATGCCGGGTAGAAACTGAGCCCAGCTAGAAGCCATGCTTTCCTGCAGATACTCATGGACCTGCAGCAGGCAGAGGAGGATACCCAACATGATGCTGGTCCCTGCAGGAGCACAGGTAGCAGGAGGCCAGGAATCAGGCATGTGAGGACCCCTGCCCAGCCCTTGCTCATTATTTCTCCCCACTTTCTTTTCTGGACCCTGTGCCTCCACTCATGAACAGGAAGGCATGCTCCCAATGTCATGCTAGCAGACACTGGAGGTGCAAGCTGTGTTCTTTTACCAAACAATAGTGTCTAAAGTCACAGGCTTTGGGTGGCACCTGTAGCTCAGGGAGTAGGGCACTGGCCACATACACTGAGGCTGGCTGGTTCGAACCCATGGGCCAGCTAAAACAACAACAAAAATAGCCAGGCATTGTGGCGGGTGCCTATAGTCCCAGCCACTTGGGAGGCGGAGGCAGGAGAATCGCTTGAGCCCAGGAATTGGAGGTTGCTGTGAGCTGTGATGCCACAACACTCTATCCAGGGTGATAGCTTGAGGCTCTGTCTCAAAAAAATTAAAAAAATTAAAAAATAAAATAAAAATAATGTAAGAGATGTTTTCTGTTTAATTAAAAGGGAAAAAGAACAGATATGATTTTCTTATAGAAAAATGTCCTGTTAATAGATAATTTAAAACCAAAGTGTTTCCTTTACTTTTTACCTTCTGTTTAAACAATTAGGAAGAGCTACTAGTTTCTAACAAGGAAACAGGAAGTTGAGGGTTCTCTATTCGTGCCCTTATTATCACTCTCCAAGAATATTTTCCTGATGCAACTAAAAGTTGTGATCAATTACTAAAAGAGGCGGCAGCATCATATTCATCATTTCCAGATTAAAGTTCCCCCATTTTAAAGTATGATTGAGCATGCAAGTGGAAAGCTAAACTATTCTAATTGAAATATCAATTTTGAGTTGTTTGGGTGGGAGTAGGAGGGTTAGAATAGTAATGACTTGGGAAAAATTAAATAGCTGCCATCAAGCACTGACATTTTCTAATTCAGTCCTCACTATAAGTCCACATGATAGGAAATTTGTCCCCATCCTACAGATGAGAAAACTGTGGCTTGGGAAGATGAATTAGCTGGAAAAACAGACCTGATGGTGTGATAGGATTCTGAATGTGGTTGGGTATTGGGTGGTGGTTGAAGTTCGAGTGGTGAATGTGGAGGTTGAGGTAGAAAGTGATGCTAGGATGGGGATGGGTTGTAGTTGGGGCTAAGGATGGGTTGGATATGGATAAGAGGATGGATTTGGGAATGTGTTGGGTTGAGTTTGAAAGTGAAGTATGTAAGTGATAGTGATGGGGTTTGGGTTGTGGTCCAGAGCAGGATTGAGGATTGAGAAGAAGGGCTTGGAGATAGACTGGGATTGAGTTTCAGGTTGAAGTTTACAGGTGTTAAGGGTGGGCTGAATTTGAAACAAGTGCTGAGTATGACTAGGATAGGGTTAGATTGGAAGTTGAGATTTGTGAAGAGGTTGGGCTGGTTAATGGGCAAGAGGCTAGAAAGAAGATAAACTGGGAATGGGTAGGGATGGATGGACATTAAGGAAAGAGATGTGGACGAGTCTGACACTTGGTAATAGATATGGGGTTAGACTGGAGGTTGATATTTATTAGTGGGATGGATAGAGATTTGGAAGGGAATAGGATTAAGATTGGAGACAAAGATAAGGATCAGGATGGAATTAGAGTGTAGTGGGGATGGCTGGGGTTCATGATTGGCACTGGGTGAGGTATGCCTCACCTTGGTTCTAGAGGAAAAGATCTTTAGTGCTGTGCCTATTCCCTGGGCCACTGCCTCTTACTGGCCAGAACTGGTTCCAATGGAGTTGCACAGTGGAAGGTTCTGGATGTTGTCTAGAGGAATTTGGTTGAGTTGGGAACTGTGCACATTCTTGGAGTCCCAAATAATCAATAGTGGACTCAAGGCTGTGGGTAATCTATGGGGGTACATCAACACTAGCCCAGGTTTGTGCCCTGTGATTTTGAATACTTAAGTGAGGAGTCTTGCTTGTCAGCAGGTAGGTTTGGATATGGTCGTGGTTACTATGGGAAACTGATTTGATATAGATCAGAAGGTGATGCTGATGCGGTGAGTCTGGTAAATTGGTGAAGCATCTCAGGTACTAAAATGGCGACGGTGGGTAATGGATGTTGTGTATTGGATACAGACCCAGAAACTGCTGATAGCGTAAAGGGTTTTGAGCACTGATGGGGGTTGTAAGTACAGGTAATGGTGGAGGGTCTTGGTTCTCAACTCAGGTAGTTGGTTGCTGGCAGGAAACCTGGCCAGGAGCCCCAGAGGTCAGATTGAGCCCTCTGTGCCATGTGGAGATGCCGGGCACGGCCAGCCCCGAATGCACTCAGCACCCTGCCCACTGCTTCAGCGCCTCCTTGCAGATTTGTCACTGGCCACCGGGAAGCCTATTGATTTCTCCCTCAGGCTCTGTCCCCTGGCATGTGGATCGCTCTCTCCTTTCTTCTGTGTTATTAGTCTCTCCTGCCGTCCACAGGCAGGACGCAAGGATTCAGTCTGGACTGCAACTGGGGGTAGGGGAAGGGTCTGCAACAGTGAGAGGGGTTCCAGGATGTTGATACTTTGGCCATGGCCTTGGTGGCCTCAGTCTCTACCCTACCCTTACATGAGTGACATGGGGGCTGGGGCTGGGTCAGAGAATACTCAATGTGGGGTCTGGGCAGGGTCAGGATGGGGTCAGGAGGTAGGGATAAGGCAGGTTAGAGACGCCGGGTCAGAGGTGCTAGGCTAGGGCCAGGGCTAGGTAGTGCTGACTCAGGGCTGCGTGAGTAACATCTCTGGGATGGATTCTAACAGTTGCTGGAGGACCTGAGATCTGAATTTATTATATCCTCTTCCTACTGTTTCTGAGCAAAAGGGACTCACTGCCTGATGTGCTAGGAGCCATCAGTTTTTGAGAAAAGAAAAGCTTTATTGCAAGTCAATCAGCAAGGAACAAGAGTCTAGCTCAAATCTGCCTCCTGTTCTGGCTTTAAGGCTGCTGTACTTTTATTAGAAAAATGTTAGGGGTGGCTTCTGGGATTAGCAGGTGACTGGTGGAAGGAAGGAGGAGGTGTGGAAAGTCCTCAGGTATGCACAGCTGTCGCTTCATGCCTCCTCGTGGGTCACAAGTGCAAATTTGGGGGGAGGTGTTAGTATGAAACATATGGTGGGGGAAAAAAGAACAAGAAGAAGCAATATAGAGCTGGAAATGTAGGCTAAGAATTTTCCAGTCCTTACTCTAACTTAGTTGTGAACCCAAAAAAAAACAGTCCTAATGGAGAAATTTCAGCAAGGCTGGGAGGTGGATGGATGTGGGATTTGCTTTCTCGTGGCTTTTTTTCATTCAGGCACTAGAACATCACAAGGCAGCCTTATATCACTTTCTAAAAGCCTTTCTGCTACAGATTCACAATCCCAACTCCTGGAAGGAGGTACCATTTGGGACGTCTCTCTTTTCCTTTCTCCCTCTTCCATTTCTGGTCTCTTTTCTTTGATTGTAAATAATGTTTTGACCGGAGTGTGCCTCTCATGGAATTTGTCAGACCTGGAGATGTGGGGCCACTGGCCTGGTCCAGTGGCCATCCACCTGCCCTCCCAGTAACAGACACTGGAGTTCTCTCTCTTTCTTTGGTCACACCACTCCAGGCCCTTTGTAAATCCCTACTAGGCACATGTTTGACTAAAGGCCTCTTAAGATCTAAAGCACAAGTGAGGTACTTGTTTCCACTCTTGGTTTTTATAGTTGTATTGGCTCTTATTTATTCCTTAAACATTAAATTCATCACATACTGTGGCTCCTAAAGCCCTGAGAATTTACCACCATAGTTCTGGGGTTTGGTGAAACCTGGAAGAGAGCCATAGAAGATAAGACAGTTGAGCAGTCAACAGGCAGAAATGGCTGGGCCCTTGGGATAACTGAGTTTTAAATGGGTTCAGAGATTCTAAAGTGTCTCACGATGTTCAGAAAGAAGGGTGTGAAGTAAGGGCAGGCATTAATAGCAGCCACACTCATCACCACCATGAGTATTTATTGAACATTTATTATGGGCTGGAAACTAAGCCTGCCAGGTAATTCGTAGACATCATCTCACCTAATACTTACAGTAACCTTGGGACATACATGATATCATCCCCTTTCTGAAGATGAGGAAACTGAGACTCAGATGAGGTTAGGTAATTTGCCAAAGGTCACACGTGGTTAGAAAGGCATAGTGGTGAGATGGGAATCCAATCTATCAGACTGGAAATCCTCAGCTCTCTCTCTATGACAGTAACCACTGCTCTGGGCACTGACTATTATTCATCTGTCTCTTCCTAAGATAGCTCCACTTCAACTTCACACCCTTTTGATGTACAATAGGAACCTTGATTTCAGAAGACTGTCTAGCATCCATTTCTTTAGGATGACTTTCTACATTTGAGACATTATCCCCTGCAAGATGGGGGTAGAGCTGTCATCGTAACGCATCCTCACAAAGTCTAAATGACATGCATAGGAAGCACTTCGCTCAGAGCACCGTCCAAAGGAGGCTGTCATCACACCAGATTCCATTCTTATTTTGTTGTTCCCTCTGTCCCCAGGGCTGCCTGTCATTCCTTACCTTTGCAGTCAGTGGGAACAATGTCCATATAGACACAGATTCCAGTTGTTTCTTGGACTCAAGTGCCAGTCCATTTTTGCAGGAATATCCCTTGTCATCCTACACGTCCATATTGAGTGTCCTGTACATATGACACTGACACAGCCAAGTCTTTAGGCTCTAATGTGCTTGCTGTCACTAAGCCTTCGTGTCACAGCAGGAAAATGATGAGGTGGTGACTGGAGCTCTCATAAGAGACTCTGGTAAGTTTCCACATCAGATTCTCTTATATAAATGGGGAAAAGTGTTATCAACAAGCAGCACCACATGGAACTAAAAGATCAGATCTAGAGTTGGACAAATCAAGGTGTGAACGGTGGCTCTGCTCCCTCCAGCTGTGAAATCCTTCTGTGCTTCTGTCGCATGTATAAAGTTACAACTATTTCACAGCTTTGCTAGGAGGTACATGACACAACGAGGTAAAGTGCTTAACACAGAGCATGGTCCATAGGAAGCACTAAATAAATGTTTGTTATTATAACTAAATGCAAAAAAAAAAAAATAACCCCATCTATGAGATTTGTGTTGCAGGCTGAAAAGCAATTACTGTAAATGACTTTACTCCTGGATATGTCTGCTGCTTGATCAACCAACTGCTGGCATCTCTCTGAGTGAGGCATGCTGGTGTGCACAGGTGCAGGGGCTCGGCAGGCCCTGACGCCCCAGGCACAAGGTGAGCTGGCTGAGACATTGGAAAGTCTATTTGAAATGTATAAATGCAAAGCAATTTGGCGAGGACACAGACAGCATCAGGACAGCCAGCCACTCTAAGCCTCAGTTTCCCCATCGCACAAGAAAAGGGCTGGACTTCAGGTTGCTCTCTCGGGGCGCCAACCTTGATAGTGAAGATGTCCGGTTTTGCCAAGAGTGTTTTAGGGGCCCAGTGAGTACATCCGGCAACTCTTGGTCCTACATGATCTGGAAAAACGTGGCGTCTGATGCCCCTCTGTGAAGTAGAGCATGGCAGGGCTCCGGCAGGCTCACCAGCTAGGGCACATCTCCACTGCCCTCTACCGCCCTCCTAGCCGCACCTCCCAGCTTCCCCTGGGCGCAGCCACAGAATACATTAATTCCAACTGCAGGTCCCCGTCCTCGCAGAGAAGGGACATCTTCTCTAAACAGGGCCCCAGTCTGTTTACAGCATCAGCTGCTTGAGATGTTCAGAAGGAAAGTTCTTTTTTCCCTCGACAGCTTTGGAAAATCACTTTTGCCTGCTCAGAGGAGAAAAACTGCTGGCAGTAAAACTTGGCTTTTACCCGGAGTGAGGACTTGCCTTGGGGTTAAGGAAACATCGCCCTCTGGTGGCGTGATATAGAGATAACTCGACAGAGCGAACAGAGGACCTGTTCTAGTCCACAACAGGTGAAGTCACCGAGTCCTAATCAGAAAGACTTGGAGGGTCGTTGAGGCTTGGATCCAATCCCCTTACTCTACCGAGCAACTGTAATGCTGTAGTTTGTGGTTTGTGACTGTCAAGACCAGAACTCAGAACCCAGACCAGCTGACTTTGATGTGAGTGATTCCGTCCCCCATCTCCACCACTCGCCAACCTCCAGCCCCGCCGCCCGACAAATCCACACCCCATACTTTAGCCTGAATCGCTTTAACAGTTGAAGCTGGCAGCATCGGGACCGTTTTTATCCTGCGTGTTTCCTCTTGCTTATCAGCTTCATGGGAGGCAGAAGAGGAAGATCAGAGGAGCTTTCAACTGGCAACCAACTAAAGGATTTACAAAGATAAGGAGGAAATAGATCAGAAGCCAGAAGAGCAGGGATTGATTTGAGAACTGAAACGTCTATTTCATATTTCCAGCCCAGGAGGCAATGCAGCTTACTTCAATTCTCTGAGCTAGAGAGAAATATTTGACCTAATCGTAAGGGATGTTTTCTTTTTGGGGATTTGGGATCTTGAAAATAGTTAAGTTCATTGAGTTCAGTACAGAAACCCTCATTATTTAGCGAAGTGTGAAAATGCATTATTGTGTGAATTGAGCCATATTATTATAAGCAAAGCTATTTCCACCTCTTATATTTGCATATTACTTTGCAGTTGACTACACTCTTTGATGTATTTAAAATTATTTCATCTTTACAAACACCCTATGGTAGGAATTATTAGTCATTTCAGATGAGGAAATGGAGGCTTGAAGTTAAGTAATTTTTCTGAAGTCACACAGCTATAATAGCACTGAGACTTGAAAGGAAGGAAACTTAATATTTAATCTACTGTGGGCCAAGAGAAGTGCAAAGTGCTTCCAAGCATGGTCTTAGAGGCTTCTCCCTTGAGGATTAGGGAGAGATGGATCACTCCTTCTCTATTGCTGCAGCCTGACAACCTCAGAAGCATCTGTTCTTCCTGAAGCTACCATCTTCTGGTGTTATTTGCTTAACTCTAGAACATATTAGAAAGCCATATGTCATGTGTTTTAATTAAAAATTGAGGCAAGGCACGGTGGCTCATGCCTGGAATTCTAACACTCTGGGAGGCCAAAGCAAGTGGAGTGCCTGAATTCACAGGTTCAAGACCAGCCTGAGCCAGAGCAAGACCCCATTTCTAAAAAATAGCCAGGCGTGGTGGCGGTTGCCTATAGTCCCAGGTACTTGGGAGGCTAAGGCAAGAGACTGCTTGAGCCCAAGAGTTTGAGGTTGCTGTGAGCTATGACACCACTGCACTCTACCTAGGGTGACAAAGTAAGACTCTGTCTCAAACAAAAAATTGTCTTGGGGACATTTTTCCAAATACTACAATCCTCCTCTGAGACAGTGACACAGCAGAGCTCAGCATACAGAGGCCACCAGTCTGGGTCTGTAGGACTGTCAGAGGGCACTTCATGCACTTACCAGCTAAACTATTTGCACTTAATCCTTTTGTAAATGCCCTGACAAGGGGGATTCTTGTCTCCTATGCCGGGTCCTCACCCCTAAACACTGGGGCTTCAAGTCCTGTCCTCAGACATTGCCCTCCTGTATCTAAGCTCCCTGTGTAAGTGAGATCATTGAGTCTCATGCCTCCACATGCCACCGTGAAATGATGATTCATAAACTGACACCTGCAACCGGGCCTGTGCACTCCGGGCCGATACGTGTAGCTAGCTGTCTGTTCAACTGTGGCATGAAAGGCATGTAAGGCATCAGTTTGAGTGAGTTCACTTCCAAAATCCTGGTTTGTCCCCACATCTAACTCCTCCTGTCAAAACCTTCCTCATCCTCCAGTTTCTCAGGCCAAAATCTTTGGAGTCAACCCTGGATTCCTCTCTTTCCCTCCCAACCTATGGCCAACCTGTCCATAAAGCTTGTCAGCTCTGCTGTCCCAGGATTTGCTATATTCCATCCTCCATTGCTACCCAGCAACTTTCACCTCTGCAATAGCCTCTGGCTTGGTATCCTTGTGCAACAATAGAGTTGTTCTTTTAAAATCTAAGTTAAAACCTGTGCTCAAAAGCTTCCGAGGGGTCCACATCTTGCCCCCATGGCTATCCCACCCTTTACAACACATCATGGACAGGAGCACAGAGACTTCACTTTATTTCACTGCCTAGACAAGATCTAGAATGTGGAAGACATTCAATAAACTTTTGCTGAAACACAAATGCCTTTTCCCTCAGCTTGGCTTATTCCTTGGCACCATTAGTCCCAAGCCTGATCTAACGCCCACCCACCGCATGTGAAACTCTTCCAGATCTTCTTTCACTGTGCCCCATGGCAAAGAAATCTTGTAAGTCCTGGGGGCTTCCCTCATACTACCTCTTCCCACGCTGGGGCGAGGCTGTAATGGGTGTGCCCTCCAGGCTCCTGGCCTCTTCCGGGCACTGTTTCTCCATGACCATGTGATCTCCCCATCGGCAATTCTGCCCATCATCACCCTGCATGGTGCCAGATGGGAGAGCCAACCAGGAAGTGGGAACATTGACTCCAATGGTGCACCAGGTGTGCTCAGCTATCAGCCAAGACCACACAGATCAGGAGCTGACAGTTCTAGATAAGAACAAACACCCGAGTGGTTTCTTGATCCCTTTCCCTACGTTCATATAACATCAGCCTCTCCTCAGTCACTCCTGGGAGGTTTAAGCAAGTGAGAAACGAGAGGGGAGAGAAAGGGCTAAAACTAAAAAGAACAAAAGGTTTTCAAGAGAAATGAGAAACATCAAGGTACAGCCTTGGGCTGGTGTTGTACCGTGGGAGAAGGCAGTAACTTCCTTGGGGAAACTGAGAATTCCAAACACACTCCTCACAGCTGCAATGGAATGACACTGGAATGCTACAACTAGAATCTTTCTTTTAAATGTAGTATTCCCAGGACGACTAAAATAATCAAGCAGGAAGGTATAAATGTATACCTTGTAAATTTCTGTCAGCTGTTTTGTATCCACTCTACTGTGGAAATAAGGTGTTGCAGGAAGGAGATGAAAGGGAATGGGATTCTAGGAAACAGTGTTTTCAAAGCTGGATCTGGAGGAAAGGGGGGAGGGAAGAGGAGGGGAGACCCTAACCCTAAAATAAGAAAGTTTAAAAAAAAATTGACCAAGGATTCCAGGAAGACCAAGGAGGAGAGGAGAGGAGAGGAGAGGAGAGGAGAG